>CAKNXH010063082.1:221313-233071 GCA_932178445.1 Andricus quercusramuli
TTTTAACTGTAATATGGGTAAAAAGCGGGTGGTTAGTCAATTGAGACTTTCAGACTCCATCAAGATCAGACTATATTTTAGTGGTTCGGCATATGTGATTGATTCAAATCAAATTTGCAGTCTGTGTAACTTGATGGAGTTTGAGGATCTTTCGCATTTCCTACTCCATTGCCCTATCCATAAAGAATTCAGAGCACACTACATTAAAAAATACCTAGAAGGGACAAGTACTGACATAGAGTCTGTCGAGCGCCTTTTGATTCCACGAAATATTGACCACCTGAATGACATTTTTAACTACATTGTACAAGCGCTGAGAGTTAGATCTTTTATTATTAATGAGAAAGAGTCTGATTTTAAGTACACTGACCTTTTTTATGTACATTGATCTGTTGCGTCGCGTGCAAACATTTTATTTATTTACTTCTTTTAGATTTTATAGCTATAATCTAGGATTATTCTGATACGAGCGTAAACTCGAGACCCCCTTGTAAAAGCCAGCGGGCACATTACAAGGAGCGAAAATTAAGTGGAATTGCGCAGACTTGCTTTTTAGTGTGAATCATATCTTATTTTAGTTATTTTATGTGCTATTTCTTTTGTATGTCATTTCTGAATTTGTTTAATAAATTTCATCTATCTATCTATCTATCTTTCTATATATTATATCGCGAAAATCTCCAAGTTTCCAATGCAGTTCAAGACATTTCATGGATTTTCTGAATATTTCAAGTGATTCAATGAAATCTCAAGGGATTTTCAAAAATATTTTCAAAATTCATGGCCTATGGAATACTTTTAATTTATTTCAAAGAAATTTATAGGATGTCACAAGCTTTCAGCGAATTTGAAAGCAAAAATATTATAATTACGATTGATTTTTTATTGCGTCTTTTTTTTCTTTCAGTATAATCCAAGGGTTCCAATGCATTCAACTGTGATGACGAATTTCGTCGGACTTATGCATCCCTTTTTGACTTCAAGGCCTAAGACGTGTGCAGAAGTGATATATTAGAGCGAACCAGGACAAGAAATAATCAATATCGTTCATCAGCGACGTCTTTCAGCGAAATAACGCGTCAAGTAATGCGAGCAGTACGCCCTTTAATGATCTTGGTAGGTAATGATTGTGTGTTCGTTGATTCTCTGCCTCATCTTCCTCATGATTTTACCGAGATTCAGTATACTTTGATTATTTAACCCATGAAAAGGTGCACGCTTTTTCATTTGAAAATTAAAATCTTTTAGTTACTGTTATCTTTTTATTATAATTGCAATCTTCTAAAATTTTGATTTTATTTCAAATCTCGCTTGTTAAGTGTGTGAAACATCGTTGTAAGTGATGTATTTGTGACTTTAATTGTGTGATTGCAATTATGAATTTCTGCTCCAAATGAATCGCACTGTATACCTTTTAATTCTAATAAATTTTTCTATTCTATAATTGTATTTACTAACTCATTTATAGCGCTCAAAGTGCTTGATAAGATTGTTTAATTTCTGTAAAATTTCTGTAAAATCCAAGGCCTTTTTCCACTTCACGACAAAAATCAGGGACAAAAAAACCGCGTGAACTCAGATATACAATCTACGTATTTCGGGTGTAATGTTGGAGAAAAACAAGAATCAACGACGGATTGAAAAGCCTTAAAGCACCTTAAATATTTTAAACAACCAATGCTACATATTCACGCAATGAGTCGATTTTTTCAAACAGCATTTTGCAAGAATTACCTGCGAACGCTGGAATCCCATGTACAAACTCGCGAGTAAAATTACACATCCTAGCCCATTGGAGACTGTCATCTTCAAATTCCGTCAGCATGTCTATATACATTTTGTTCACAAACCCGAGCATCAGATGAAGTTCTCGTGGTGGAATTATTTCTAATATTTTTGTGGTCACTCCTTGAATTGAAGGATTCAAAAGCGGCAATAGTGACTGAATTTAAACTTTTTTTCTACGAGGGCTGGTGGAAAATTTTCAAAAACACACAATGAAGGGTCCGCACTTCTCAGTAGTGTGGGGATCTTAGTCGCATCACTATAATGACTCTGATATATATAATATTCAATTATACCTCGAGTATAACTATAAATTATACAAAATCAACTTTGTCATTATAATAATGCCACCAACGGACCCACTAAAAACCACCACCCTTTCTCCTTGGCGGAAATTCCCCGGAACCGATTTTGCATTACTTCAGGGGGTGCCGTTTCTTAGCCTACTAGGGCTTTTTCTGCTTTTCTTCTTTCTTTGTCTTCTTGTCCCAGCCCGGACAACTTGGACTTCCTCTTCTTCTTCGGCATCTTCTACTTTAATAATAGATTTGATACTTTCACGATGATTCATTATAATAAATTTAAATTTAGAATTTAAAATTTAAAGATTTTTCGGGTTTCAATCGTGTGCGAAACTATGAATGTTGCCGACGTTTCGTGAACATTGCAGTTCACATCTTCTTCACATCTTCTACTTTCTCCTGGCAGTAGCCGGCGGGCGGGGTGTTGCCACATTCTGGCATTCCGCTGCCTTATGGCCCTCTTTGAGGCATCGCCAGCAGCATTTGCTGCAATCCTCTGCGGAACACTCTCGGGCAACGTGCCCCAGAGTGTGGCACCTGTAGTACCGGATTTCGGCGTTGTGTGCTTTCACACGGCAGTTCACCCAACCCACCTTCAGTCGGGCCATCCTCTCCATTTTGGCAGCAGCGGCCGCATCCAGCTCAACGAAAGCTAGGATACAGCCTCTCCTGCTCGTCCTGGTGATGCTTCTTTGAAAGCAAATTGAAAACTTAGGGATCCTAGATTCTCAGTCGGATTTCAATTGAGTGCGTTTCGTTGCCCTTTCAAGATAGTTTAGTTTCGTAGCCGCCGTTTACAGCTAACGATGAGTGCAACTTATAAAACTCTGAGTTTGGCTGAAAAAGTCGCCAAGTTAGGTGTCGAGAAGAGATTCACCCCACCACTGAAAGTCGTCAGTATGAAGCAATCCAGCATAGCTGATTAAAAAAAAAATGACAAATTTTATATATAATTTTTTTCGAATAACTTAATCTAAGACATTAGAATTGGGAATAATCTGGTAATCTTAAGCAAAATACAATTCCAGAAATGAAATTATATTATATAATTATTATATAATTATATGAATTATATTCTCCGCATTACGAATATTTTCAGGAAGAGAATTCCAAAATAAAGCTGAAGATATAGAAAAGGAGTTACCGTACATGGAAGTCTAGAAATATTAATGTAAAGTAAGTTTCCATCTCGCCTTGTAGTTCGAGGCCTTCACGGTCATTTCAAGGTCAACTTTGTTTTTTTAATTGGGAACCCCTATTTTTGACAACGGCAATCGGAAGAGCGAGAAATTTTGAGTCCAAACATGTACTCAGGTTATAGATCAAGGACGACCTGAAGGTTATCAGGCTTGAGCCAGGTATGAGGCGGGTCCAATCTGTACTGCTGCGGCTCAGGTGTTTTCGAAAACCATCGAGATCATTATTAGAGTAACATTCAACAAGGAATCCAGTAATGACCTTAAATTTGACCTTGAGCTTGACCTTCAAGGTGATGTTCAAGGTCGTCTTTGACCTATAACCTGAGTACATGTATGGACGCAAAATTTGCCGCTCTTTCGATTGCCGTTGTCAAAAATAGGGATTCCCGATTTAAAAAACAAAGTTGGCCTTGAAATAACCTTGGAGGTTAAGCTCAAGGTCAAATTCGAGGTCACCACTGGATTCCCCGTTAAAAGTTACTCCAAGAATGATCTCGACATTTTTCGTAAACACCTGAACCGCAGCAGTACAGATTGGACCCGCTCCATACCTCGGTCAAATCTAATTACCGTCATCTCGAGTTCAAGGTCACCATTGACCCATGACTTAAGTACATTTTCGAACGTAAAATTTCCCGCTCTTTCGATTGCCGTTGTCAAAAATAGGGTTTCCCGATTTAAAAAAAACAAAGCTGACCTTGAAATGATCTTGAAGGTCAAATTCAAGGTCACCACTGGATTCCTCGTTGAATGTTACTTCAAGAATGACCTTGCCTTTTTATAAAAATATTTTACCTGGAAAATTATTTAGGTGTTTCGTTACTTTTTGGACACCTTGCATAAACATCTCTCCAAGATAGGAAGGATTACCTGTTGTTAGAATACTATATAGATTTGTGGCCATGAAATATTGGCGCCTACTTTTGACTCGTAGCCAGCCAAGTGAGTTCAAATACGATTAAATAGAGGAATCTTTAGGCAGATCAAAAATAAAGCGCACGCAAGCATTATGTGCTCACTGTAACATAACGTCTCGCGCACGTGAAATATCATCATACACTAAGCAACAATCATCTAGTAATAGAAAGATTAGAGCAAAAATCAATTTTATGCGCACTGATTTGTACAGAAATTTTCTATTTACTTTAAGAGGATATAATGCCCTATTTATTTTATTAACTATACCGTATATATGTTCTTCCCAATTTAGAGTAGGATGCAAAATAACACCCAGACTACGAGCAGAGATAGTATATTGTATTACATAATTGCCTGGAATATTTCGAAGGGAAAGAAATGAATATAGACTTGTAGATCATCAGAATATATAATATAGTGTACTATACGTAGGAAAAGTTTTAGATCAATTAGGAAAATTAACAATGGTAGGGGCCCTAGTACAGATCCCTGCGGCACTCCTGAAGTTATTGGAAGCCAATCCGATCTTTCATAATTATCAGGATTTATAACAGCTTGTTGTGTATTTGAAAGATAGGAATTGAACCAAGACAAGGCTGCATCGGAGCAACCAATTTCTTTTAACTTACGAAGAAAAATGCCATGATCTACTAAGTCAAATGCTTTACTGAAGTCGAAGAGGACCAATAAGGTTATTTTACGAGAATCAATAGCTTGTCTAATGTCAGTTGTTATTTTGAGTAATGCGGTCTGAGTACTATGACCTATTCTGGAGCCCGTTTGGTATACATCGAGAAGATTATTAGTCTCAAGAAAAGTAACAAACTGTTTGTATATTATTTTTTCAAGAACTTTAGATAACGCACATAGTAAAGAGAAAGGTCTATAATCGCTTGGATAAACTGGATTTTTTATTTTAGGTATGGGTCGTATAAATGTTTTCTTCCAGGTGTCCAGAAAAACAGAAGATGTAAGTGATAGATAGAATATCTCTGTGAGGTGAGGAATTAATACCTCAATACCTCTCTTGAAATAACTAATTGAAAGTCCATCTGCACCTTTGGAGTCGCTTTTGCATGATTGAATTGTCTCACGCACATCATAAGGTGATACCTCAGAAGAGGTAAACAGTGAAGTCATATTATTTTCCAAAATATTAAATTCAGAAAAAGTAATTTGATTATAATTTGTAGCAACGTTTAATACTGAATTGAAATAGGAGATGAATTCGTCAGCAGTAATTGAAGTAAATATTGAGCTATTTTTAGGAATGATAAGACCTAATCTGCGAAATTCATTCCAGAGTTGCTGAAGATCAGTGATGTTTGACAATCTAGCTGTATTATATGCAATTCTGCTATTCTGAATTTCGATTTGTACCGAGTTCCTCAACGAGCAAAATTATGACATCAAATAGAGAGAATTATTACGCTTAACTGCATTGTACAGACTGTCTCTTTTCTTCATTCTAAGTCTGACTGTGGATGTAATCCATGGTGCCGGAAGGTTCTTAGGTTTATATGCACGGAGTGTAGAGAATGTTTCATTGGAATCCAATACAAATATATTCAAGGAATTTACTCTTCCACCAATAGAGGCAGAGGATAGTTCATACCAATTATGTGATTTCAAATGCTGTAAAAAGTCCTTAACATTTAGGTTACGGAAATCACAATAGTAGAGAAACCTAGATTTCTGTTTAGACGACTTATATTGGTAGTTAATTTGTATAAGGTCATGGTGAGATAAGAAAGGTACTTCTCTTCTACTATACTCTATAACCATATCATCATCATTTACTGCGTAAAGATCCAACCAGGTATAAGAGGTGGCGGTAAGGTGTGTGGGTGAGAAAGGAGTTAATGACAAGTTATTCAAAAAGCAGTATAATACAATCTCAATTCCGTAAACTGAGGAACCTAGTTCAAACTAAGATTAGAGATGCGTTCAATCAATATGATTATAACGAGATTGCACATAGAGACAAAAAAGAGGACATTTGGCATCTCCTCAGATGCTCACACCTAATTCCGCCGAAGCACGAATCTATAGATAGTAATTTCCCGCCTGATGACCTTTTAAAGACTTTTTTCACATTCCTAGTTCCAGACTTATCATCATCATCTTCCACTACCCCTCTTAATTCAACATTTAATGGCTCTGACTTCTTTTTCGATGACATCACACCTGAAATACTTTGGAAAAAAAACTTGAAATCGAATCAAATTCTATTGGAACTGATGGAATATCAATGAAAATGATTAAACTTGCCCTTCCAATTATCTTCCCTATTCTATTGCATACCTATAATGCTTCCCTTCAGGTCGGTAACTTCCAAAATATCTGGAAAAAGGCTGTTATATGCCCAGTTCCTAAAATTTCTAAGCCTACTTCCCCAAAAGACTTCCGGCCAATTTCTATTTTATGTGCACTGTCTAAGCCACTTGAAAAAATTCTTCACCTGCAACTTTCTAAATTTCTCGAATTATCTGAGGGCATTGACCAGATGCAATCAGGTTTTCGGGCAAAGCATGGCTCTCTCACTGCTTCCCTTAAAGTAATGACTGATCTCAAATTAGCAATGGATAATAGGGGGATCACGATCGTTGTTCTGCTTGATTTCACGAAGGCTTTCGATATGGTCAATCATAAGTTACTTCTACAAACGTTAAAATCCTCTAACGTATCAAACTCTGTTATCAAGTGGTTCAAATATTATTTTAATAATCGGTCTCACAGAATTATTAATAGTAGTGGTGAGCTTTCTGATTGGTGGGACGTCAAAAGTGAGGTTCCTCAGGGCTCCATTCTGGCAGCCCTCGATTTCAAAATCTATTTATGGGGACCAATATCTTCATTAAGTGGGTTACTTGTTCTACTCCAGGAGGATATCAATCGCGTAATCCTCTGGGCCTGGGAAAATGGACTTACTCTTAACCCGGGCAAAACTCAGGCAATTGTCGTTGGAACAACTTCATCTCCGTCGCTTGACACACTGGCATCATTTCCACCTCTTCGTATCGAGAATCTTAATATCCCTTTTTTGGAAGTAGTTAAAGATCTGGGATACTTCCATAACCGTACCTTGTCCTGGAAGGAACAGGTACAGAATATCTCAAAGAAAACATACAGAATTCTATAACAACTTTATAGGAATAACGACTCTTTACCAACCTCCACTCGGATACTTTTGGTTAAAAGTCTAATTTTGCCCCATTCTGACTATGGCTGTTTAGTTTATGATGATTTGACCGACGATTTGAATTCAAAGCTTGAGCGTGCGTTGAATGCCTGTGTCCGTTTTATCTACAATTTGCCTAAATATGAACACATAACTCCATACAGACTTAAGGCTGGTATGCTTAATGTTGTCAAGAGAAGACAATTCTTTATGGGTAATTTGCTCTACACTCTTTTTCAGAACAAAGCTCCCGAGTATCTATTCAACCTATTCTAATTTGTAGACAGAGACCTTCCAGCACAGTCTAAGCTTCGTAAAAGACATAAAATCCTTAAGATTCCTTTTCACTGAACGTGTCAACTTCAAAGATCATTTATAGTAAGGGGTGTCCGTCTATGGAATAAAATACCATATGATATTAGGAATGCACCTTCCCTGTATCATTTCAAGAATCTCTTTTACAAATATTTGTACAATACTCCTAACCAAACTCTTGAAATTACTCACTGGTAAACTCTCATATTTAGTTATTGAAGATTTCATCTTCGAATTTTCTTTTGTTTTCATTAACTTTTGCAAAGTATTTCTTTTACACATAGTTTTTCTCTCTTTATTTCTACCTTAACATGCACAAGATCTACCATTTTACCACCTAATGTTAATCACTAAGCATTAATCTCATACGTAATATAATACGTATTTTGAGGCCGACTCTATTCATTTATTTAATTTAGTTTATAGATCAGATTATAAGATTAATCAAGTATTCTGCCGATCAGTGCTTGCACAAATTTGTAATGATCCTGTATTATCCTGTTACTTAGAGGGCTCTTAAGCTCTAGGGACTTTTCTTGAATAAATACAAATACAAAATGCAAACACATCGAAGAAGATAAAATGCCGGGATTTCTACTAGAAAGTCGTTAGTATATTCATTTAGCCAGGTTTTAGAAACTGCAATTATGGCATAGGAATTATTTAACAGAAAGAAACAAAATTCATGAATGTGCGCTCTGAGAGACTTAGCATTTACATGGCAGATGATGAGAAATTTTCCTAAAGTAGAATTAAATTTATGAGTTGCAAAAGAATTAGAAATACTTGAGCTTGAAGATGAAGATCTGACTTTCCGTGGTCCTCATGCACTAGTATCACTCTTCTGAAGCGTGGGCTTAAGTGCCTCCAAATCAGATCTTAATAAAACTCTAAATGGAGATTCCACGTCGGGAAGCCTTATGTAAATAGCCTCATTGCGAATCCATACATTTTTTGCTGATACAATTGACTGATTTAGCCAAGCCCGAGTTTCCTTGTAGAGAGAATAAGTCTCGGCTGGAAGATTGTAGTTGAGATACACCATAGAATCTCCAGAAGTTAAGTCAATCGCACTAGCCTTAAGGACTCCAAAAGACCTTGTGGCTGAGAAGATCTGATCACGTACTGCTCTGCTCGTAAATCGAACGAGTACTGATCTATGCCTTTCCGCAGTCTCATAACCAATTCGGAAAACGTTCACTACATCGGCGGAATTAACTGAGAGCCTCAGAGTATTAACAATTGATTTCAAGAGTGTCAGTATATCTTCTTCAGATTTGACAGGAAGGCCTGTAATGACCATTTCCAAGTTTCAATCTCGTTGTTCGAGCTTACAAACTTGACGTGTGCATTCGTCAAACTTAGCATTCAGATCGATATTTTCCTTCGTGGCGACATTGGCAGAGGTGCCCTGACCTTTCTTCACTCTTTCCTCCAAAGCCTCCAATCGATTTTGCAAGTCATCATACTTTCCTTGAAATTCGGTTAATATAGATGAAAGATTGGTAGTCTGCTCACTCAGCAAGTCGATTTTTTGTGAACAAGAAGCAATTCCATTACGCAGGCTGTCAACTCTGCATTCTTCCAATTTCTCATTGATTGATCCAAAAATGTTGACGATCGCATCAAGTGGCTCTTTAAGAAATTGACATATGCCTGTGTAAGTCTTCGGATCGACATCAGGAGGTGGTGGAGAGAGCGTAAGAAGAGGGGCCTTCAAAGATAAGATGTTGGACATATGTTCTACTATCCTAAAGATCGATCAAACATTTAGCGCAAGTGTCAATCCAGATTGTTTAATTCCTGCTGTTAGTTCTGGCAGAGTTCGAACATTTTACGTGGAACCAATGATGACATATTTCACACTGATAATGCTTTTGTGTACCCTTAAATTCCTGTGCGCATTTATAGCAGCTAGTTTCGATGCTTTCCTTAGTTGTCATTCTTTTTTTTTTAAGCTTTCAGAAAGTTTTAATAGACAGTTTAAATGGCCTCTAAGGAAGTATTAAGAAAGTAGTAAGAAAGACTGTAAAGTATAAGGTACGGACAGCCCAGTACATCTGCTCAGAGATTTGGCCCATTTTCAGAGCAAACTTATTACACAGAAATATCATCAAACCTGTTATTGATGTTAGAGGGAGTTGAAAGAAATTAGCCGGACCACGTGTTATTTTGGTAAAGAAAGACACAAAAACTACGAGACCTGTCACTAGCACGATTCGACACTTTTTAAAATAAACAATCGGTCGTTTTCAGGGTCAACAATTACACCGGTCGACACGATTTTTGGGTCTGCCTTGTGCATGTGAAATTTTGGTTCCTTCTATGTTACAAATAAAGGCAAAAATAATTTTTCTGATCAAAGTTTGCTTTTGTACAAACTAGAGCAATTTTTCGAATTTGCAAGGAAAATGACTGATTTTTACATTTGTTTTATATAATTTCATTTTCAATTGCGATTAACGAAGTTTTTGCTGAACATCAAAGTCTTTTCAAGTCAAGAATTGTGATGGACAATGGCATATAAATGTAAAATAACAAAAAATCAAGTTCACAAATGAATATTTCTAGTAGTTCTCTAATTTTTGTATGGGCTTTCTCGTATTAAACCACAAATGTAATCTTCTATCATGTTCTCGTTGTACTGCCCTTGATAACGTCGTTCAAAGTCCATCACATCTTGATGAAAACGTTCTCCTTGCTCCTCTGAGTAGGCACCCACATTTTTTGCTTCTTACTTTAATAAATTCACCGCAAATAAAACAGAATGGTTCAACATCCTGTTGATCTTGATTTTTTTTATATGACAGGTCATATTATGGGACAGGTCTGTCTGGTCAGTTAAAGTTGCTATATTATTGCTAAATATATATTTTTAATATTTGCAATGTTCACCACGAAGGTCTTGTGTTACCTGTATTACGAATTATTTAAATGTGGCGGCTGGTGGGAGAAAGCAACTTCAGAAACAGATGCGGGCGCCATGTTGCGGTTGCCGGGGAAGCGCCATGCCAGTTTCGCACATACTGAGTCTGTAACGACTCTAGAATTTGTAACCTGACTATATGTCGGAATATAAAAATTTCCCAGACATGTGCTGCCACCTTCTGATTTACAAAGCCTTAGGTTTCTCTAATAGTGTGTCATACACAGCAAATGAAATTGCTTTATTCTCGCTTCTTTAGAGACGTAAGAAAAATAATGCTATTACATCAGTTGAAAGCCAATTTGAAACCATCGTATATTACTATGTTTATTCGACTTTCGAATAATCATTTGCAGGTAATATTTATATAAAATTGTATTGTAAGACCTCCTCTAGGCGCTGTAACACCTTGTAGTTGGTGGGGAGGCTTAAGCGTGTGGGACATGGGGGTCAAGAGGACCTCGGCCTGCATGTGTAATTGCGTATGGATATGAATGAAAGGATCCCTATAAATGAGTCGTCGTAAGCTGAACTGACGGCCGCTCAGAGGACCAACCCCCTGATGGCGGTGGTGGCCGACACCAACTACCCGGACTCATTGCTCACGGCGTAGCAGTTCGAGATCTTCAGGGAGGTCTTTGTATTTGTGGCAGCCGACCTAGCGGCTAAAGCTTGGCTACTCAGAACAGTGGTCGAGACAGAGACGTGGGAAGGTGCGTCCCTTAAGGTGGGTGGGGTTGAGTTTCTCCAGAAGATGGTGAGAGCTACGGCGTGGTTCCCGGGCAAAGCGGAAGACCCATGTGAGGTGCTCCGACGGTGGGAGGGATTGAACCCCTCACTGAAGACAGTGTCCTGGCGAGTTGTCAGGCACGACAAGCCTCAGGAAGGGGACACACTAGGTGGCACCAGGCATCTCCTAGTTGTGTATATTCCTGAGTGCCAAACGAGGGCCCTTGCTGCCCTTAAAAACAGGCCCTTCTATCACGTTGGACAGGTCAACTTTAGGGTTACCGGCCAGGGACATGAGGAGCCTGTTGAGACATAGGAAGATCGGGAGCAGACCTAAATGACTGCTGCTGGTCTAACCATTACCCAGATTAACTTGCATTCGAGATACCATTAGGGAATTCGG
>CAKNXH010063083.1:7553-55261 GCA_932178445.1 Andricus quercusramuli
TTGTATGAAAGCAATGATAATTGGTTTTATTGTTTGCAGATCACTTCAAGACTTGGTTGGAGGCCATTTATTTTCCAAATGTAGGACCAAATAGCGTTCTACTTCTTGATTCATGGACTGGTCATTGCCCAACTGTAGTAGAAGAAGCAACACCCTCCGACAAAATTGTGAATTTTAAAATTATTCCAACAGGAACAACAGGGAAAATTCAACCTTTAGATGTATTTGGGTTTAGAGTTTGGAAAAATTATGTGCGTCACTTTTCCGATTCTGTTATTTTGATGAATTACGATATCAATTTACATATCAGAAATAATATTATTAAGCTTCAGTCTTTGGTGCATAATCAATTAACCTCGCCAAGATATACTAATCTTTTTAAATACTCATGGTACAAAAGCGGATATATTGCAAAAAAACCAAGTAAATTCGAAAATCCGGTGGACTTTAGCTTCAGTGATTCTTGTAACACACATTGTGACATATCAGGTTGTACGAATATCGCTGTAATTCGATGTTCGTGGTGTAAGAAATCATTATGTTTTAAACACTTTTTTGACGAATATCATTATTGTTCAACGTTTGAAGAATAAATCATCGATATACTGTGTGAAACAGGTATTTTCTCCGGATTTTTTTTGCTCGATTTTAGTCTTATTTTGCAATCTTCTACATAATTGGGGTATGTTTACCCCCGCGTAATTTTTTTATTCATGTTGGATGGGCTCTATTTCACTTCCTTCGTTATAAAAATAATTTCCCAATTTTCTGTGTGTATGAAAAGTATATATTATCATAGACATAAAATAAAAAGTGTCTAGGGGTAGCTACCCCCATTAATTTTTTCACAAAGTTTTTTCTGCGAAACACGTCAACTTTATTTTTGTCCCAAGTGCAAAATATATGTATTTTTTCATTTTCTCCTATGAATTTAGCAATTTTCAGCACATTTTTAAAAATACGTAGGGGTGGTTTACCCCCGCGTAATATTTTTATTCATGTTGGATGGGCTCTTTTTCACTTCCTTCGTTATAAAAATAATTTCCCAATTTTTTGTGTGTATGAAAAGTATATATTATCATAGACAAAAAATAAAAAGTTTCTAGGGGTAGCTACCCCCATTAATTTTTTACAACGTTTTTTCTGCGAAACACGTCAACTTTATTTTCATCTCAAGTGCAAAATATATTTTTTTCAAATTTTTTCCTGTGGATTTAGCAATTTCCAGCTCAACTTTGAAAATATGTAGGGGTGGTTCACCCCTGCATAATTTTTTTATTCATGTTGGATAGACTCTATTTTACTTTCTTCGTTATAAAATTAATTTCCCAATTTTTTGTGTATGGAAAATATTTATTATCATAGACACAAAGTAAAAAGTTTTTAGGGGTAGCTACCCCCATTTATTTGAAAAAAAAATTTTTTGGCGAAACACGTCAACTTTATTTTGGTCTCAAGTGCATAATATATTTTTTTCAACTTTTTTCCTGTGAATTTAGCCATTTTCAGCACAACTTTAAAAATATTTAGGGGTGGTTCACCCCCTTAAGTTTTTTTTTTTTTGTTGAGAAAATTACGTTATTCATCTCTCATCACTAGGAAACTTTTCCAGTAGGTTTAGTCGAAATCAATTTTGTTTTTATACACAAAACTATACAATCGACACTTGCGAACCCTATCTTTGAGGGGTTGTTTCACCCCCTTAAAGTGTTTTTCCGCAGATAAAAAAAAAATACGTGTCGCTTAGTTTTTCGAGTACTACAACATATATCAGGGAGAATCAAATCGGCGAGGGACACCTGGAGTACCTTCCTTGTTAGCTACCCTGAGAAAGGTTTCGTTAAAATAAATATATAATATGAAAATTTATGAATTGTAATAATATAAATTTATAAGTTATTCATAAGTGTGTTTTCATTGTATTCTTCTTATAATTAAAAGAAAGTGCGCATCAAATAAAAATTTTTTGTTTTGTTAAATCACATTTTATTGCACCTTGTGTGGTCTTTCAAAAACTGAATTGTTTTATTCTCTAAGTTATTTTTCACGTTTTGAAACAGAAAATGCGCATCCTATGAAAAAATCATTTATGATAAATTTGTAGATCTTCTTTGGGTACACAACCTTTGTTTAATAACTTTTCTATACCTTGTGTTGTTTTTCCGAAAACTCAATTTTTTTATTTTCAATGTTATTTTTTAGGTTAGGAAAAACTACGCCTTGTATGCAGAATGATTATTAATAAATTTTTACTTATTGTTTGGACAAACAGCTTTTGTTCATACATTTTTTTCGTAGCTTGTATCGTTTGTCCAAACATTTATTTTGTTATTATCAATGTTATTTTTACGATCAAAACACAAACTAGAAATCCTATCTAAAAATGATTAAGAACGATTTTTGTATCTCTTCTTTAGTTGGACAACTGTTGTCCATCAATTTTTTTTTCGTACCTTTGATTGTTTTTCCACAAATATTCCATTTTTATTTTTAATGTTATTTTTTACGTTGAAAACTAAAACTATGCATCCTATCGAGAAATAATCAACGACAAATTTGTAGCTGATTTTTGCGTGAACAACTTTTGTCTACTTACTTTTCTCGTTGCTTGTGTCTTTTTTCCAAAAATTCAATTTTTTAATATTGTTTTTTACGAATAAAATAAAAACTAAGCGTTCTATCAAAACATAAATCATGACAAATTTCTAGATCTTTTTTGGCCGCATAATTTTTATGTAATCATTTTTTTCACTATCTGGCATACTTCGACCGCAAAATAGATTTTTTTTTTATCATTGAAAAAATTGACAATAAGCTCAAGATTATCAAAAAGTTGAAATATAACTTATTTTGAATCGCACTATATCGATTATGAAGATTTTTTTCTTTGAACCCACTTGAAAACGCGCTATCGCATGGACGTGAAGCAGGCGCAATGTGCCCGCTTCCAGACCAGTGACATTCGCACATGCGCTCTCCGCCGCCGGGCCGACATGAAACTTTACGCCCGCTAAATAAGACTTTACGACCGCTACATAAAACTTTACGCCCGCTACATAAAACTTTACGCCCGCTACATAAGACTTTACGCCCGCTACATAAGACTTCACGACCGCTACATAAAACTTTACGCCCGCTACATAAGACCTTACGCCCGCTACATAAGACTTTACGCCCGCTACATAAAATTTGACTGGAATTTTGAAAATATAGTTAAATTGTTAGATTTCCATTAAAGTCAGTATAAGGGGGGGTTTCCGTGTCACAGAAAATAAATTTGGGGTCAAAATAAAAAATTTCGAGAAATGAACTCAAAAATTCTCAAATTTCATTGCATGCTTTGATTTCTATGATAGACAGTACAAGGGGTTTCGCAGCACAGGATTATATTCCAAGACGCGAAAAATCCCCTTGTCATGACTTTCATGAAAAGTATCCAATCTTGTAAAATCTTTAAAATTTGAGTAAGCTTTTTTAATTTTCCAATTGTGACCCCGACTTTGTGTTCTGTGTCCCGAAATCCCCCGGGTCAGGACTATTGAGAACTTGGAGGGTTTGGGTCCGGCTCCGTACCCTTCAGAATTTTGAAGGCACCGTTTTGGACTCGAACCCTTAAGAACTAGAAGGGTCCGGGTATGGATCAGGATGCTACAGAAATTGAAGGGTCCGGGATCAGAAACGCACCCTCAAAAATCATAAGTGTCCACTCCGCACCCGGGCTGGTCTGACCTCAAACATTCTGATCCCTGGTCTTCTCATTCACTTTTTGTTTTTTGTAAGATTGAAGTTTGAACAACTGAAACAATGCACCCTCCAGATCAATTCAGTTTGCTACCTCGGATGATTTATCAATCTGGAGTTAGCAAACTAAGCAAGACGGAAACTGGTACTAAAATTGACTATTCGTGAGATCATATTAGAACGCCCAAAAAAGAATCCCAGATAAAAATTAATGCCTAGTTTTCACTGTATACGGTGTGAAGAATTATGATTCATACACTACTGTGAACCTCTTTTTGATTGGAATATTTGGGCCTACTGGACATTCTGCGACTTCACCTGAGGTCAGTTCTTGAATTGCGCCACTGTGCATATTTATTTTTGCTCGTTTTGTCTTACCACAAACAGGTGTATATATTCCGCGAAAGAAAGAATGATTGTCTGTTCTTTTTGATAATATTGCATAGACATCACCATTGAGCGTTGATAATACAATATTTTCTTCGGCTGGCGTAGGGATAACTGCATTATCTTTGATTTTCAATAGAAGTGCTCTATTGGAAGGAAAAGTGTATGTTTGAAGTCGGTATATCCTGGTCGGATTCTCGTTAAGAATGAGTCGGACAAATCTCAGTTCATCAAGTGTGAATCCAAGTATAAGAGAAGAAGTATTCCTAGCTCGAGGAGACATGGTCCTGGTACGAAGAGAAGGAGGAGGCCTGACAGAAGGAAGAGGCCCGGCAGGAGGAAGAGGCCTGGCCGGAGAAAGAGGCCTGGCAGGAGAAAGAGGCTCCTCAGGAGAATTTCTCTCGAGAGAAGAAGTTGAAGGTCCGGCACGAGGAACATTAGGAATAGGTTCGCCATTAGGCAAGCAATCAAACTGTAGAGTTAATTCTGCGGAAACAGAAAATTAAATTATTGCTAAAGTACGCAATCGTATGTTAGTATATCATGAGTTGTAAAGGTGGTCTATTCAGTTTGAAATTCTGCTGCTTTTTTGTTGAAGATTATTTTTCATCTGGAAATGTAACTATATTATTTCTTTCAACAATTGATCTTCGTTAGTTGAAAATATAACTACGTGGTTGAAAGTTCGTCTTTCTTAGTTGGCTTAAACTGTTTGTAATTTCCAGTACAAATATTTTTTCCTCAAAAATTTGACAACTTGGATCAAAATTAGACTACATTGTTAAACAAATTTTTTTTCGGTTGATCATCATTTTTGGTTTGAAATTCATCTTTTCTGTTTAGACTTGACTATTTTGTTGAAATTGTTGGCGTTGGTAAATGTTAGAGTTATCAACTAAAAACATGACGATTCCATTGTTGGTTGAACATTCATATTTATGTATTAAAATGAATCTTCTTGAGTCGAAAATTCGTCTTTTCTATTGAGTTCAAGTATTTTTTATTAAAAATAAAAATATTTTTTGGCTGAAATATCATCTTTAGCATTTTTCTTTGAAATACCATCTTTTTCTATTTCGACGAACATAGTTGCACGAACTTCAACAAAATTTACTTGAAATTATAGTTATATCATATAATATATCAATAGTTTTGAGTAAATTCGCTTTATGATATGTATTTTATTCTGAATTTTATCATTATATTTACCAATAGAATCCAGAATAACAGCCAAGGATAAGGTCCAGACAATCTTCATATTTTCTAATTATAGGAGGAACTAAATAATATATCAATAAATAATTTTTTCAACAACGTAACTGATGAATATTTTACTGCCTCATCAGCTTATATTGTCCATACAATAGTCGCTATCTCTTACATCGAAGAACTCCACTTTGTACTTCTGAAATATTTACATTTGATAAGAGTCAGTTTCGACAAAAAATATTTGGTTACAAATCCAATTAAAACTAATATAATGATTCATATATTCTCTTACGTTTAGGGAAAACAGATATGTATATGGCAAATTTATATTATATACCTATACTTTAATGCGTATTTTAAAGCTGAACATCCAACTAGTCTGGTTAAGTTGTTTCCAAACATACACCAAATGATGAAATAAAATTGTTTCTGCTATAAACCAAAGCTCTACAATTGAAAATTTTGCCATCAAGACAAATATTTACCGAAGAAGTTGGTGAGATTTTTTTTCGGGTACCATCGAATCCAGCTATTTGTAACTTTTTTAATATAAAAAACTTTGCTCTTTTACAGGTCAGAATATAAAAAAAGTATTCTTTACCTACATTTATGATGGTCAAATATTTATGTTGATAAAGAATGATCCAGTTCCACAAAAAAATCGAGAAAATTACCCCTGGAGTCTGACTATGTCTATCATATGTTTTCGAGGTTGCTGAATCCAAATTCGGAGTCCATTTAGCCCCAGCATATCAGGATGATCAGGCTACTGACGCTTTTCCAGAGTGGCGATAACAACGAATACATTGAGCACTTTATCAATGCTTGTTGCGTAATGGCTCAAAGAGAATATACGCTAAGACCTTTTTGTGGTAAGGTTCCCGTCTTAGGGCATCCTTGGCCACGCAATAATTTGATATATAATTTTCGGGAAAACCAACTATGGACAAATTCCAATGCCGCTTTCAAAAAACGAACATTACATCTTATAATGGGATGTTACTATCCAGGCGGATCACAACATCCGAGCCAATCGACCCGACATCGTGTTGTGAGATAAGTATGTCGAGCTAAGGCATAAAGTGAAGACAATATGGAGGAATGTGAAACAGAAATCTATTCATCCCATTGTGATATTGGCTGCAGGCAATGTGCACGCGAAATTCACTGAACATCTTGAACATTCAGGAGTAAGTAAGGTACCTGCAGCAGCTCAAAAGGCAGTTTTGTTGCACACCTGTCGTATTGTAAGAAGCTTTTAAGACCATCAGGAAGCAAGTGACTTATAACCTGTATAATGACATACGGTAGCTCTGAGAAAGGGTCCAGAGGTGACTGTTATCACATCCAACGCTCGTCGCCGCTGTGTAAGGATTATAGCGGTAAAAACGAACTTCAAACTACACCATGCTTCTAATTTTTCACCTACAACATCATCAAAAAAGATTTCAACTTCGTATTGAATTAATTCATAACATCTTCATCTCATTACTCAACTTATTGTTAGTCCGTGGCCGAATACGAAAATCCGGGCTCGCCCCAAAACAGGTTAAAAGAAAGCTCCCCTACCGAAAAGGAAAGAGACTAAGAGGAACTATAACACCAATAAATTATCACGAGGAGTTTTATTGATATTCTGCAACGCCTGTCATTTCTCGAAGGTTGTTGGGGTACCTCTGTAGCCTTAGCTGGGAGCCAAAACAAGCGGAATTGTGATGAAGATGAGCAGCGGCATGATCAGGCAGATTTCTTAATCAAAGAGCTGGCCAGCAAGAACACGTGCGACAAACGCAAACAGTGAAACATCAAATGTGTCTGCTGGAGATGCTTTGGCTAGCGTTAGCAATTTGCACCCTACCACCTCAACAGAAATACCGTGGAAGAGCATCAAGTAAGATACCACAATGAAAGAGGCATTGGTGCGTCTCTACTACGAAAGTGCAAAGTATGAAACCAAAAGTAGGAAGAGATACAACTTTAGGACAAAGTTTGCTGCGAAGTATTCTGAAATACAGAAGCTTTCGGTGGGAAGATTTATCGGTAAGATGAAGGATATCAGAAAAAAGTTCGTGTCTCAGAAGACCGAGCAATGGGGATTAAACAGCATATTGATCTGGCGTGGAGAAACGTCAACATTCAACATCAGTTAGAGGAAGCCACATCAAACGATCAAGCAGCGACAATTGATGTTTTAGCGCCAACTAATGATGATCCAGGATCACTACATCCTTCAGAGGCAAAAGCTGAGGTTAAGCAACGAAGAAGGCGATCAAAATGGACATATCGTATGAACAGAGATGGTATGAGCCCTAATTTTTTGGCGAAGAAAAGTAGACAAAGTGTAAGGAGAGAACACTATCGACTCTTCTTACCTAATGACTCAGAGCTAGCCACAAGAATAAATGAGCAGAATCTAGCAAACAAGAAATGAAATTTTTTGAGTGACTATTGGAATAGCTGTCATCTAAATGAATGTGGAACAGCAGCTTCCTGCTGATAAACTCCTTTTGGAAGATGTTAAGTCCATTGAGCAAAACACTAAAAAGCATGTCGCATGGATTTGAAATAATGCATAATGAGGATGGTCATCAGCTGACCCATCTTCCAAGTACTAGGTCTGTAGCCTGTGGTACCAGTAGTGTTTAGCAGTGATAATTTACTACGAACGGCCGTACACAACATTTTCGAAACTTAAAAAAATTCTTGAAAATTTTTTGAAAATGCTCTAACTTTTTGAATTTTTATCCAAAATGGCTGGCTTACAAACGTGTCCTTCCTTTTCATACCCTCATAAAGTGTGCCGAAGCGCAATACAATCGGATAATCCCTTGAAGTGTCACCATGTTTAAAGGCTACAAGAACAATGACGATAAGGATAGACAACGATCTAAAAACTGTTTTTTCTGACTCGGGGAGTCTCAGAGCATCGACATTTGTAAATCCGCAGAACTCATTATTCACATCAAACCAATCTCTTCTCATTGAGATGAGAATGAAAAAAGTAAAAAAATCTTTATTTACCTAAAGAAAAATGTTTGCATAAATATCATAGAAAAACTGAAATAAAATAATGATAAAGAATTAAATTTGTAATTTATTTTCAAATATATAAGTAAGCAGTTTCGGTCTGATGTACATATAAAATAACACATTTATTTAATATATTAGAGTTCATCATATAAAAGAAAATTCAGCATTTTGAACCCACTTTGATCGAGCATGAAGCGCGAAACAAGTAACGATAATCCGTTTAGATGTGAGCCGTTTTAACCAAGGAAAAATTCGCGGTTGGCAAAAGTCGTTGGAATGTAAAATTTTAAATTATAAGCGATAACAAATTCAACTGTTCAAAGATTCCTTATTAAAAATATAAATCCAAACTAGGCAGTTATTGATAATGCTCGGAATCAAAAAATAAATCGAAAAAATATTATTATGTTCAATGTTGTATCATTTTTATTTTTATTTCAGGTCGCTTTCAAACAATAGTTATTTAATTGTGTTATCAATACTTGAACTACATTTGAATTTGAGAAATCCGAAAAATTGAGTTGATCAACTCAAAACCATTTTCATGGAAATTTTCAAATACTTCGAATTTTTCATTGCTCAAGTCAGACATGCCTAACTCGGGGAAATTCCCTCCGGGAACACATGTTCCGCGTCCACCTCTCTTTTTCTTAGAGAGCAGTGATGCCAATGTTGGCGCCTTTTGCTACTGCGCTTGCGTTCGGGCCGCGCACTGGTTGGCCGTAGTTTGCGCGCGATTCAAAATTGGAATTAAAAACAATTCTTGTAATTTAAATAAATAATTATTGAAATATGCACCAAAATGTATATAAATTGTACAACTTCTGAAATTAAATGTTTTGTGAAATATAAGTTATTCTTTGGAACTCAAAGAAAATAAACTGTCATTTAAAAAATATATGTGTTATAAATTTTGTTCTTGTCTAAAAGCAGAAGTAGTATAGTTTGCATACATTCTTGTGCACTTTTCAATAATGATTTGTTTTCATCACAAGAAGTGTTTTTAATTACAATTTTTAATTGCGCGCCAACTGCAGCCAACCAGTGCGCGGCCCGAACGCAAGCGCAGTAGCAAAAGGTGCCAGCATTGGCATCACTACTAGAGAGCGGGAGAGGTGGTAGACGCATGCGCGTGGTAGACGCGTACGTCACAGTGGAGAGATTCTCGCAAGCGTTTACCACCACCACTGATGCCTACTGGCGCCTTTTGCTACTGCGCTTGCGTTCTGGCCGCGCACTGATTGGCCGCAGTTGGCGCGCAATTCAAAATCGGAATTAAAAATAATTCTTGTAATTTAAATGAATAATTATTGAAAAATGCACAAGAATGTATATAAATGGTACATCTTCTGATTTTAGACTTCTGAAATTAAATGTTTAGTGAAATGTAAGTTATTCTTTGGGAGTCGAAGAAATTAAACTGTTATTCAGAAAATATATATGTCTTATCAATTTTTTTTCTCTAAAATCAGAAGTTGTACAATATATATACATCCTTGTGCATTTTTCAATAATCATTTATTTGAATTACAAGAATTGTTCCTAATTCAAATTTTGAACTGCACGCCAACTAAAGCCAACCAGTGCGCGGCCCGAAGTTTGGCATGTCTGGCTTAAGTCAACGAAACTAAGGTTCAAAATTTAGTTTCTGTTCAGTATACTAAAAACTCAGCATTAACAAAGCAATTGGAATAGAACTTATTTTACATCGCACTATATCTATTCTGAAGATTTTTCAAATTGAGTTTATGGTGTGAAGAATTATGATTCAAACCTTACTTCAAAAATCTTCTTGATCGGGAGATTATTGTGGCCTACTGGACATTCAAGGATTTCTTTTGCGGTCAATACATGTATCGTGCCGGTGTTCATGTTTATTTTTGCCCGTCTTGACTTACCAAGAGAAATTGTATATATTCCACGGAAAATCGTATGTCTGTTGGTTGTTCTTTCGAATACTGCATAGACGTCACCATTGGGCGTTGATAATACAACCTGCTCATCGGATGGCATAGGCATAGCGTTATTATTCTTTATTTTTATTATAATTGGGTTATCGGGAGGAAAAGTATATCTTTGAAGTTCGTATATCCGGGTCGGATTCTTGCGGAGAATGAGTTTAACAAATCTGAGTTCTTCAAGTGTATATCCAAGTATGATAGAAGAAGGATTCATGGTTCGAGGAGACCTGGACCTGATACGGAAAGGAGGCTCGGCAGAAGGAGGAGACCTGGCAGAAGAATGAGGCCTGGCAGGAGAAAGAGGCCTGGCAGGAGAAAAGGGCTTTTCAGGAGAATGACTCTCAAGAGAAGACGCTGAAGGTCCGGCACGAGGAACATTTGGAATAGGTTCGCCATTAGGCAAACACTCAAACTGTGAAGTTAATTCTGCGAAAAAAAAAACGGAAAATTAAAAGAGGTTTTCATGAATTTCCACGTGAATTGAAGAAATTACGTGAATTTATATGTAAATTGTCACATGCATTCCTACATTTAACTCCCAGAGAATCAGGGCAAAGCATCTTCAGATTGAAACTGTAACTGCACCATTATTTTTTGAAAATTTATCCTCTCTCAACTGTTTTTCATTCAGAATTACAATATTTTTTGTTTAAAATAACAACTATCTCATTTTTTTGAGAATTTATCTTTTTGGCTGAAAATTCATTCACTTGGATAAAAATTCCACTCTTTTTTAAAAAAATCAATTTTTGTCGTTGATGGGTCATCTTTTTATTTTTGAAATTCATCTTCTTGGTTAAAAGTATAACTTTTCAGTTTGAAATCCTCCTGTTTTTTGGTTGAAAATAAATTTTTTTATCTGCAAATTTAACTATTTTATTCATGTTGCAAATTGATCTACGTTAGTTAAAAAGATAAATACTCTTTTAAAAATTTGTCTCTTTCAGTTGACTTAAACTGTTTTTTATTTTAAATAAAAATATTCTTCTCTCAGAATTTAACAGCTTGGATAAAAATTACACTTCACTGTTGAAAAATTATTTTTTTAGTTCGAGTGTTTTTGATTTAGAATGCAAATATTTTTTGCTGAAATATCTCTCACATTCTTCGTTGAAAATAATTTTTTTTCGATTTTGATAAACAAAGTTGCACAACTTTCAACAAAATTCACTGAAAATTATAGATATATTATATAATATATCCATAATTTCAAGTAATTTTCTTATCATATTTTTTAAATTCTGAATTGCATTCTAATATTCACCAATAGATTTGAAGATAACTGCGAAGGATAGGGTCCAGACAATCCTCATCTTTTCTAATTATAGGAGAAACTGAATAATGTATTCATGAAAAATTTTTTTGATAACGTAACTGATGAATAATTCACTGCCTCATTAGCTTATATTATCTGTAGTCATTATCTCTTGCATGAGCGGACTCAACTTTGTACTTCTTTGTTATTTACATTTGATAAGAGTCAGTACGGTGCACGTTTTCGCAATACATTTTTCTTACATTAAAACATTTTTTTTAAATAATAAAAATTTGGTTTTGAAACCAAAATTTTTGCAGGAAAACGATTCGTGTCAACGGAAAAAAGTTAATTTTAAAAATTTAATCAAAAATGATATCAGTAATTTTTAACGATTTATGGAAAACTGATATGTACATGGCAAATTTATATGGTGTTATACACTTAAAATTTCTGCCAGCAAGACAAATATTTACCAGAGAGGATGGAAGTATTTCTGAAATTTTTTTCGGTTACCATCAACTTCAGCGATTTGTGACTCTTTTATTATAAAAAAAATGTGATCTTCTACAGGTCAAAATTTTTAAAAATTATTTTTTATCAACATTCATGATGGTCGAATTTCTATTTTGGTGAAAAAAGATTATGATCACAATATATAGCACAGAAAGAAACTAGTATTTTTATTCTTAAAAAAATTTCCATTCCAAGGGTGAATTCTTCTTCCGATTACTTAGCAATCATGTGATATTCATTTGTGTCCTTGATTTTGATTCAATGAGTATGATTTTCACTCGATCTTGTACATTGACGGAATTTCTCGTAACAATTCTCTGGATTTTGCAATGAGATGAAAGCAATATTTCGAAACCATGATTCTGCTGGGAAAACATGAGCAGATATATTAAAAAAATTTTCTTAACTGCGGTATTATCTCTTTTCATCTGAAAAATTGAATCTTTTTCATGACACATTTTTTTCAAACTACAATCGTCATTGTTATAAACAATTTTCATAAACTATAATCCTCTTTTTAGCCTCTAGAATTTATTTAAAATTTGTATTCTATCATTTTGGATCCACCAAAAGGTCGATATCCTCCTGTCCGTTTTGAAGTAAGCTCTTAAGTAATCAGACCACTCACTATTGCCAATTTGTAATCTTTTAGTACGATGACTAAGATAAGTTCCGAACCATTCCACAACAAAATTTGAGAGGTGAAGCGATTTGAGCCTAGTCAGTAGTAGATTATGGTCAACTGTATTATACTCTTAGAAATGTCTGAAAGGACAACAACCGTTACTTTTCTTCTATCACTTGCCAATCTAAGATCAGCAGTTACTTTAAGAGAAGATGTGAGTGTAGTATGCCTGGCCGGAAACCTGGATTGTTTTGATTCCATCAAATTGTTAGTTTCAAGGTGTGCCGTACGTTACTGATAGACAATCCGTTCGAAAGGATTAGCCAAGGCACAAAGGATGGATATAGGACGGAAGTCTTCCGGAGAAGTAGGGTTAGATATTTCAGGAACACGGCGAATAATCGCCTCTTTCAAGGTATGAGGAAATATTCCCACCTGTAGAGATGAGTTATAGATGTGCAAAAAAATAGGGCCAATGACTGGCGAAGCAGGGCAAAACATTTGAATTGAGATACCATCAGAACCTTGAGCATTTAGTTTTACCTAGGAAAGTTTTTTGATTCGGGTTTCTCGCGATGTGTCAGAAGAAAATAATTCAGTTTCATCAAGAGTAGAGGGAACAGTCATGGAGTCAGGAGTCATGTGTTTAGAAGGAACATCATTGCGAAATCAACAAGCCTACCTCTGCAGGAATGGAATTCTACGCGAAGCGCTTCTCTAACCGCTGCTTGAACAAGCTACAGATGAAGATGAGAGAGCGACATTGGGACCAACCGCGAAAAGCAGGCACATTCTGAAAGATAAACGCGATTTCAAGACAACGAGGAACATTAACATGCAGGTTCCTCCTAAGCCCCAAGATCTGGTTAAAATGGATCCCTTCCTTCGTCAAAATATCTTGCAAGTGTTTGACCTCTGAAACATCAATTTCTTAGTTTATGGTGCTGCAAGAGCTTTCGCTGATTCAAATGAAAGGCTCGACCCTAATATGGATCCAAGAACCAAATGACGCTTGCATCAACTGAACAAGGAGATGGGATGTTCAAGACAGAATACGTCCTGTATTCAGTGAGTCATTGACTCATAAAATCTAGAAGACCATTCATGAAAAGGATACGCAAGTTTGCGCAAGAACTGAGGATCTGCAATCACACACTGAACAAGTCAAAGCTGCTGACGATCAAGCAGGATATTGTTGAAGAAATGCGAATGTTTTATGACACAAGGTGGATGATACAAAAGAGGAAGAGATGAATCAGGAAAAATAAACAGTTTCTCGCTGACCCATCACGCCTCTTCAGTGATCTCTCTGTTTCCGTCAAAAATCCACTTAAGGCCAACAAGGTAAAGACTTTTTGGAGAGAGGTATAAGAGATCCCGAGAACACTGGATTTGAAAGAAGATACTCACAATATCATCCATTTCAAGGAGTTTTGCGACAACCTCATAACATCCGAGAAAGGATGTCCATTAATCACTGCCGAAAAGGTGAAAAAAAACACACAGAGGCTCGAAGAAATTTTTCACTCCAGGACCACATGGTATCAAGAACTTCTGGTGGAAGAAGTTTCCTTCTACACACCAACCTCTGGCCCGCATATTCACCTCTTATTTGAAGTCCGAAATGCCCATTTTGCAGCATCTGGTGTTAGGACGCACTATACTCCTACCAAATCAAGTTAACTTGTCCAACCTAGAGAATTTCAGGCCAATAACTTGTGTAAACACACTGTATAAAATCTTTACAGCTGTCCTAAACAACAGGATTGCTTGAAGAATAGAGGCTGTGTGGAGGGAGATGTATGAACAACGTAGCTCGGAAAGATATGTAGCAGGCTGCCGAGAGAACCTGCTTAATTGACAGGTGCGTCTGTGAAGACGCATCATCTGTCTGTTGAAAAGCTTGAAGGTTCATCCACACATAGTGAGATGCATAGAGAGATTCATGCCCCTTTGGAAACTAGATTCACTATCTCATCTGGAAATTGTCGGGTGACAACGAACAACGTCAGCTTCCAGAGGGGAGTCTCTCATGTCGATACCATGAGCCCTTTGCTTTTTTGTATCACACTTCTGCCTCTATCTCTCGCACTACGAAATTCTTCTGGTTGGATCAACTCATGCGGGACATCCTTACCTGCTGGCAAAACAGCTCACGGCACCGGCGCGAAGAGGAATTATGCAGAGGCTACATGAACGTGTGTTCAATATGCACCCGGAATATGCTCACAAAACGCCTCCGTATATAAGAAATTAGATATCCTTTCTGCGCAAAAACGGATATGAAGCTCGATTTCAGCAGGAAGAACAGCAACATCCTCCAGCGAATATATCACCCGCTGTATCAAGACCGCCTCTGCAGATAGCCGATAATGCTAACATGGGAGCTAGGGGATTAAAAATCCAATAAAAAGTCTTTCGCAGAATGAAAAAATTAGCTGAAGCTAACTGCTCTTACGGATATACTCCAAAAAGATGTTGATCACTGGAATCTGAAATGTGTAGCTGACGAGAAGGCGGTTACCTTGCTTAGCGAGAATAGAAGTGATGATAGTTCAAAGCGCCTGAGTAAGACTCGCAAGTATATGGAGATACCTATCAGCTAGATAAAGACGGTTCATATATGTCACTCTTTCCTAACTTCTGTCAAAGGCAAAGCTTGCAAGGTCCAAAGGAAGAATGTCCACTAATTACTACTGAAGAAGTAAAAAAAGCTATTCCTAGAACTAAGGACTTTTCAGCGCCAGGGCCAGATAAAATCAACAACTTTTGGTTTAAGAAGTTCACTTCGATGTAACAACATCTAGCTCGTATATTTATTACTTTCTTAAACGGAGAACAACCCATCATGCAGTAGTTTGTGGACGGACGTAAGATACTTTTCTGCATCGCCCTCTTGCCTCTACCTGTTGTGCTTCGAAGCATAAGCTCTGGCTACCTATGTGGCCGGTCGAACAGAAGAGAATATAAGCTAAACCAGCTTTTATACATTTATGACCTTGAACGTTTTGCCTCTTGAGAGGGGACCATGACAACCTTCTGATGGCAATTATTGAATACGCTGAAGCGATTGACATGAGCTTTGGACTAGACAAGTGTGCCTGCGTCTATCTACAAAAAGGAAGACTAGATCAGAAGGCGATCAGAATGTTCAACTTATAGGTGGAAATACCATTCATCATCTTGATAATGGAATATATTCTGATATTAGTGCGCCTCAGGAATTGTAATATGTAAAAATCACTGCTTTTAATTTTGAATTTAAACAGTGTCTTTTAGATATAATGTAAATCCTGATAATGAGATTCAAATGAGAAGCTAATCATTCTCGAAATCTGATGTACATATATACAACAGAACTGTGCTGACGTAACAAAGTTATCTGAGTTTCTACTGAATTAAAAAAACATGGCGTTCCCAGAATTTTGGAATGTTGGAAATCATCGTCATTCTTCTGAAAACCCGAAAAAGTGATGTGTAGGACTTGATAATTTTTGGTAAAAAAATATACTCATAGTATGTATGGGGTTGATGAAGCAAAATTTTGTGAAAGGAAGGTATGTTATTCCAAAACTGGAATACTTTTCAGTGATAAAAAATTTGGAAAGGGGCCTGCTTCCAAATAATAATCAACTAATTTTCTGAAAATAATTCTGACAATTAAATAAGTTCCAGTTTCAGTGGAAGATAAATAAGATGGATTTTATTTCTCAGATAACAGTCGGCAAGCTTGTCCTTCTCAAATATTCATATTTGATAAGAAGCAGTTGAAAATGAGAATTGCCAACGAATTTAATTAAAACTGATCTCACAATTTATGTTATCGTTCATACATTTTAGAAAAAGCCGTTTTTATCTGAAAAATTTATATAGTGTCTACTATGATGGCTTGTTCAATGATTCAACAACCCGATATAATTTCTACAAAATATGATGAAAAAATTGAAACGGTGACTTTTATTCTTGCACGTTTTTGATCAAATCTTTCAGAAATTACTCAGAGAAAAAGAAGTAATCTAGAAACAGGAGGATCCTTCCAAAAACTCGATTTACAATCACTTTCACAGAAACTCCCTAGGATATCTTTATATCATACAAATATCAATAATCATGATAATAATATTTTGTAGTTTCTGTGACGCCGTGACATGTCACATCCAATGAGTCTTTGCAGGTCAAGTCTTCTTAGGACAAGCCTTCCCAGGACATCACTTCCCAAATGAGATGCCATTCCATGAAATATATTTCCACGCAAGAAAGTTTGAGTCTAGCTTTTGAAGGCACACTGGGACATGCCTTCACAAGGGAAAAGTAATTTCCGGGCATCCGTTCCAACTGCAATTTGGGTGAAGGCACTATTGAACATCGCTACCCCTATCTATATATTTAGATATTCAGATGCACACTTGAAATTCAAACATTTGAAATAAGAGAGTTAAAAATTACGCATTGTAAACTGAATGATTCCATCATGGGAAAGATTAATAAGTGAACCAAACATTAGTAGAAAAGTGGTAATCTAACATATTTTGAATTTTATCACATCACATGATATTTATGAAATTTCTTATATTTCGATTGATTGGATACATTTTCTTTCTAATATTTTTGAATTCGTAGTCAAAAATAAATTCACTGTCAAATTCCGGGTTCATCAGCCACTATAAAAAGATTTTTCAAATCGAATTAACGGTTTCAGGAATTATTGTACGATCTCTACTCTGAAACTTTTTCTAATTGGGATATTGTTTCCTATTTGAAATTCCGTGATTTCTTCTTCTGTCAATTCTTGAACCGCGCCGCTGTACATGTTGAGTTTTGCCCGTTTTGACCTACCAACAAAAGGCTTATATATCCCGCGGAAAAACGCGTGTTTGTTTGTTCTGTTGAATATTGCCCAGATGTCACCATTGGACGTTGATAATACAATCTGTTTTTCGGTTGGCATGGGTATAATATTATCTTTGGTTCTCAATACAATTCTTTCATCGGAAGGAAAAGTATATGTTCTAAGTTCGAATATTCGGGCCGGATTCGTTTTGAGAATAAGCCGGACAAATCGAAGTTGTTCAAGTGTAAATCCAAGTATGAGCAAAGGACGATTCCTGGCAGAAGGAGACCTGGACCTGGAACGAGTAGAAGACGCGGCGGGAGAAGGAGGTCTGGCAGAAGGAAGAGACCTTCCAGGAGAATGTCTTCTGACTGGAGAAACAGAATGTCCATCACGAGGAATACCAGGGATAGGGTCGCCATTAGGCAAACAGTCAAACTGTAAAGTTAATTCTGCAACAAGAAACAGATGATGATATTTTTCCTGAGGTGCACAATCGTATGTTGATATATCATGAGTTGTGAACATGATGATAATTATTAATGTATACGTCAACACTATTCCATTCCTAGCTGAAAATTGATCTTCCTCAGTTGAAGATTTGTCTTTTTTATTTCATGTAAACCGTTTCGGATTTAACGTAAATATACTTTTTTGGTGGAATATCAATGATTTCATCTTTCATTGAGAATGCTTCTTTTTTGGTTGGAAATTCAACAGCTTGAATTTTTGTCTTGTTTGTTGAAAATTTATGTATTTTGCGAAAGTCTTCTAAGGTGGATGTTGGATCTAGGTAAATCTAATTAAAGACCTTCAGAAAGACAAGAATGAATTTTGTGAGACTTATAGAGATTTATAGCCGAACATACCTTTTGTATAATTAGATCTACAATTTTAGCTTGATTTATTTTATTATATTTATCTTATTCTGAATTTTAGCATTATATTCACCCATAGAGTCGAGAATAACCGCTAAAGACAAAGTCCAGATAATCCTCATCTTTTCTATTTATGAGGAAAATTATATAATTTAATAATAAAGAATTTTATTAATAATGTAACTGATTATTATTCTGCTGCTCTGTTGGCTCGAATAGTCTATACTACAGTCATTGTCTCTCAAAAAAAACTTCACTTTGTACTTCTAAGATATTTACATTTGATAAGAGTCAGTTTCAAGGAAAAAAAAGGTTGTTACAAATTTAATTAAAACTGATATCACGATTTATCTAATCTTCTACCTTCTAGAGAAAACTGATATTTGCAAGGATTTAAAAAGATTTAATGAAATTTAATAAGATTTTAGAGAATATCAATCAATTCACTAGAATTCATGAGATTTCAATGAACTTCAAATTATTTTATAGTCGTTTAAGAATTTCAAGGGATATAAAGGAGTTTGATAAGATTTCATGGGAAGTGTCTGCAGGCAAATTTTGAAAGCCTGCTCTACAGTTTGGAAATCTTCTCAGCAACAGCAAAATGCTCACCCTAAACTAAGCTCATTTTTAGGCTTCTAAAACAAATATTTTTATTTGTGTTTGACATGACGTCGTTATGAAAATTGAACCTTGAACTAAAAAGTGTAAAGGGCTACATAAATGGTGACCTCAGTTTCAAATAATTCACCAGAAATTTTTTTAACTGACTTTCATCACATGTTTATTAGAAGGACAAGCTTGCCGCCTCTAATCTAAGAGATGAACTCCATTTCAGTTATCTTCAACTAAACAGTCCAAAAATGAAAAATTTGGAATATTACGTCATTAACATCCCCAAGACCGACAATTCAAAAAAACCACATCTAGCATGTTAAATAAACCTCATCGCAGCTGCATTCAATCAAAAACGCAAAAAAATGTTTGAATTGGAAATAATCACACTCGAGAACTTCGCAAGACTAATAGGTATTCATCTCGCCAGGGTAATAATCAGCTACCCCAGGAAACAATTCTCAGGCTTTGATTTCAAGTAAAACTGAGTTGAAATGAAACTACAAAGACATATTTTCAACTAAATGTTCAGTTGAAGAAAACTACAGTTCAACAAAGAAACAAACAAATTCTCAACTGAAATGATAAATCTTTAATAAAAAAAGATAAATTTTTAATAAATGCGTTTGACTTTTACCCACGCAATAGAATTTTCAACCAAGCAGTTGCATTGTCAGATAAATAAAAATTAATTGCAGAATTTGGAAATTTGTATCAATGGATAGAATGAAGGTTCAGAATAGGTCAGGTTGAAGGAATGATGCACATCTCATAATCCCTGGCAGATTCTGTCATCTGTGGCAGATATCTGTCCGAGGTTCTTCTTCTCGAGCCGCGCAGATGCAACAATGGGAAGTACTGACGTGCTTTGTAGATTTATGTCCCCCTCGCCACAACTCCAACATTCTCTTGTTTGATCAGGACCCTTGCAACTCGCTGCCATATGGCTTGAGCCAAAGCAGCGGTAACATCCGTAATTTCCACCTTCTTTCGTACATGACAGGACACACAACCCACCTTCAGGTGTCCTGTTCGTACCAATTTCGACGCTAGATCCCCGGTCATCTCTTCAAAAGCCATTAGAGTTCCCCCGAAGGCCTTCTTCGTGAGACTGACTCTTATTTCTGCTGTTGGCTGCTCGCCAAAAAATTTTCTAACGGCAGACTCGAGTTCCTCGCCGTTCGTTGTGGTGTCGATGTCAAGGTCCTCGACTTCCTGGCACGGGGCGAGCTCACGCACATCACTTTCCCCACTTACCACTGTTCGGATGGCATATGACAGTTTTGTCCTATCGTCTGCTTCGGAACCAACTTCGATCAGAAGCTCACCTATTCTGAACTTCCTGACACCCCTGATTTTGACAACAAGGGTGTCAGGATTCATCTTCTGCTTCAGGTCCTCTAGGACATTAGCGTAACTCGAGCCCTCTGTTGGTTCGAATGAAACCACCTCGAAACCACCTCAAATGAAACCACCTTATCTTCTTTCGAGGTGCTCTGGGTGTTAGTTTGGGCACCCCCACTTCATTCCTTTTGGGATTTGAGGTCGTTTCTGCAGTACGACGTGTCCTCAACTTCTTCCTCCTTGACATCGAAGTGTTTGCCTCAACGTGTGTATGCCCCTGCTGGCCACGTTACCTCGCTCTGACTTCTTTCTCACTTTCTTGACTTTCTGACCAACAATCTCACTCCAACCTTCTTCATGATTGAACTTATTTTCAAGAAATCTCGAATGCATGATGAGCCCGTTCAGATGGCTTTTCGCGTCTCGCACACGGTCACGGATTTCGAGGAACATATTCCTCTTTTTTCTACAAAAGACCTCCATTTGACTGATGACCTATTCTAGAGATTTCATAAGCCAATTCATCGTAGAACCCCACCTTCATATATTCCACATCGAACCATTTTCCCCATTTGTCCAGCTGGGCTTTCACTCGATCGGTACTGGCGGGGAGATTTTTACTCCTTTGGGAAATTTTGTTTTTAAGAGACTCACTCATCGTCGGTTTTTTGTTTGGGGTTGCTTCCCCTGGCTCGTTTTTGTCCGCCCTGGATATTTGATTGCACCGGTACCACCCATATCTGAGAGGCGTTCCCTTGTCCGCATCCTGGGGAGGCTATGGTAGTGGGGGCAATTCGTCTGTGAAAAAGAGGATTACATTGGTAAGATTCTGACTGCAAGCAGCCTGTAATTTCAGAAGCGAACGAAGACGATCAATCTGATCGATAGGCTCATAATGATAAGGGTTGCTTTTTGTAAGAGTCTTTTTCCACTATTCAGCATTGGTATAGAAAACCACCACCCTTAGAGTATCGTTTGCGTGGAAACATTTTCACAATAATGTTCTTGCACTTGGTATTTTTGCTACCTTGCCTGCCTAAAAACAATTTAATAGGGCGAATCAACTGGGACTCTATTCATTTCCAGAAAGTGACCGGAAGTAGGTATATTTCATGTTCAAACAAAAAATAATATTTGCGCTTATGATACCTACCAAATGATGAAGACTTGTTTTTCAACGTAGAAGCTTCATCTTGGTCCTTAAATTCTAGGAAATTATCCTACTGCATGTCTATATACGTAACTCCATATCGGCCACGAGGACCCTTTTCATGCAGACGCTCAAATACTGTGTCAAATTTTGACAAATCATCCTCAGGAACTTGTTGGTGAGTCACTGATAAGCCGCAGCATCTCCTTCTATCATTGTTATATTTTGGCTCAGAAGGTGCTTTTATTAAACACCTGTAACATTTTGAGAAACTTTTTAGACCATCAGAAAGAATGCGACTAAAAACCTACGAAGTGGTGGATGGTGGCTCTAAGTAATCATCCAGAGGTGAGTGTTGTGACCTCCAATTCGAGCGGCCGATGTAAAAAGATAACAACGGTGAAAGAGGAACTCCAATCTTGAAACATTAGGCACTTGATATAGACCATGGCTTATGTTGAAAAACCGGTTTCACGTGGAAAAAAGTAGAAAAATAATAATAATATACAGAACCCTGATTCAGATGTTCTCGCGTTAGCGTAGTGGCAGGACTTGAGTTTTCCTTTAATGAATTTGACGGCGATGTTGGATGCAGCATTGCTATTGATAGGGTTTAACATGTCAGGCAGACAGAGAATGAATAGAAAAGGAACTGAAAGAAACACCAAAACCCATCAAAGACATAGAGGTTATTTTCAATATTTTGAAATGCTTGTCGCTTTCCAAAGATCGTCGGGGAGCCCCTGCAGTCACAGCTGGAATCAACAGCATGCGGGACGATAGTGATTGTGAGCTGCGAGATGATCAGGTAGATCTTAATAATCAAACATCTGGCCATCAAGAACATCTGTGACAAACAGTGAACGGTAAAAAATCAACTGAGCGTGCTGAAGATGCTTTGGCTAGCGTTAAGAATTTGCAGGAATCAGGAATAATCTTCTCATCGTAGAAGGCCGAGCAATGGAGATTAAATGACAGATTCATTTGGCGTGGAAAAGCGCCGATAATAAACCTCAGTTGAAGGAAACTGCATCACATGATGAAGCAGCGGAAACTGAAGTTCTTGCTCAACCTGATTATGATCCAGTATCACGACATTCTTCAGAGGCAGATGGCCTGATTCAACCAGAGGCAAAAGCAGAGGTCCAGCAACCAAACAGGCGATGAAAATAGATTTGACATATGAACAGAGATAGGTTCTTCCCTTCAATTTTAGGAATGAAAATTGGACAATGTCTCTTCCTTCTCAAGTACCTGAGTCTCGTCGCAAGAATGAAGGAACAGAATCAAGCAGGATAAAACGCTCAATATCACCAAACAGATTGCTTTCGGCTGTCGAAATAACTGCCATCACAATGGAAGTAGAACAGCAGCCTCCTATTTATGAATTCCCTCTGGAGGGTGTGGCAAACGAAGACCTGATTGAAGTTCAGTTTTGAGTGCTAGAGATGATGATCAAGTATCGGATCAACTTAAATCACATCCGGACAATAAAGTTTCCGTTAATGTAACAATGAAATCCCAGAAAAACTGCACCTTGAAAGAAACATTGATCGTGTATTACTAGAGTTCATAAATGTAGAACCAACATAAAATCATTCTCTGCCCAAAGTGTACATCTCGAAAGATCTGCGTGCAAACTGTTTCATATTGTGCAGCTATGGAAGCCGTTAGAACGTCGGGTCGCAGAACCAGGATTACCAATGTACTTTTTGTCCCAAGAAGGGAACAAGATCGACCGTGCCAAATAAAGTTGAATAAGGATATCAGCAAAGTTAGGTGCAATTGGGGTCGATTGACTGAATATAAGATAGGAAATAAAACCTGAACAGTACAAGAAAAGTATTGCAAGAAGGCAGCTCAATACAACCTTTCGGGCAGATGGAAAATGTTTCTAACGTGAACTGTGTGTAAAATAAAATAACCAACAGGACACCAAAGTCCTTAATTAGAAGACATGACTCGATGCTGGTCGAGTGTTTGGAAAAATATGGACACAACAAATTTAGATACCGGGTGATTCCGACTAGAGAAAGCAAGAGCAAGCAAGAACCCTGAATTGGAGCTGACTCGCATTACAGATTCAGATGTTTAAGTAGTTTTAAAAAGGGCAAGTAACTAAGAATGTCCAGGTCCGGGCATGAAGCACAATTTCTGGTAAAAGTACCTGACAAGTGTGCATTCTGCGTTGATGAGGTGTGTTCCGAATAACATTCAACATCCAGATCTGATGCCAGGTGCTACGCTTGAAGGTACTACGTATATGTTGCCTGAAAAGCAGGTGCTCAAAATCCATCTGAATTTCAAACGATAGCCTGTCTTTCAACAATTTTTAAATGCCAATCAGCTATCGTTGCAGATAAGGTACATTCTTACTGCGACGAGAATTACCAATTGACAAAAGAACAAAAAGGATGTTGTGAAAACTGACAAGGCAGTAAAGATCTGATCACCATAGACACTGGTGTTCTGATGCAAGCCCATGCATCATCGACTTTCTGAGTCGTGTAATGATGCTTCGGAGTACAAGAATCAAGAATTTTGATCATGGGCAACCAAGGATAACTAGATCAATACACATTACGATGGGTATATATGAAGGAGCCTTTTTCAGTGGATCATGGTTCTATTTTGCATCAAGCCTATTGAGCGAAACACTAAAAATCATATTGCATAGGTTCAAAATCCATGATATTGAAGTGGGTCATCAACTGACCCATCTTCTAAGTATTATGTCTGCAGTCTATAGTAGTAGTAGTTTCAGTAGTCTGCACGCAGAGTAAGTATAACAGAATTATTGAATTGGAATATGCTTTGGCATACACTCTAGAGGCGAAAAAATGGTTAAATTCTTCAAACAGCCTTCTTGAACAAAAAGTTGTGGCTTTACCCAACGGTCCTCACCCATCAAAAATTCTAATGAATAATCGAAAATTCACATTTCGAGCTAAACGGCACTAAATGCGAGAAAGACAACGTTACTAAGAAAAATTTTCAATCTACAAAGTTTTTTATGTTTGGTTCGAAATCCTTCTTGATAAGACGGATACATTAGAATGGGTGAGGAAGATGCTTGATTTAACTAAAAAAAAATTGCTTGTATACATGTCATATGATAACTAAAATGAAATAATGCTGAAATAAATTTGTAATTTATTTTCAAATATATAAATAAGAAGTCTCGGTCTGATGTATGTACAGAAATAATGAGATATTTTTTTAATATGATAGATTTCAACGTTATATAGAAAATGTAGCATTTTTAAGACACTTTGATGACACAGTTGGCCAAAGCCGTTGAAATGTAAAATTTTTTAATCATAAGCCTTTACAAATTCAACTGTTCAAAGATTCATGGTTGAGAATATAAATCTACGCTACGCAGTTATTCTTAACGCCCCGAATTAAAGAATAAATAAATAGAGTATATCTTTGATGATATATGATTTTTATTTTTATTTCAGGTCATTTTTAATTAATAATTATTCACCTTTTATTTACGAAAACAATATTTCAACAAGATTTCAAATTAAATGGAAGAAATTCATTACTAAACAGATTCAGCATCGTCTCGTAAAATCAATTATTCTTCAGTTATTCATACTCGAACCACAGTCCAATTTTTGAAATCACGAATCAATTCATATTTACAGTTTATCTTCTCAAAATGTTTTTCATAAAACATTTCAGACCCTTATAATTTGTCATTGTTCAAATCAGCAAAACTGTATTTCAAAATTAATTAATTGAATAATTTTATCATTCAAAGAATTATCATGTGAACTTAACATCAACAACAAAGTGTAAATTGAGCTTATTTTGAATCGCATAGATCATTCTCCTGAACATTTTTCAAATTCCCGTTCAAAAAGCAATTCACTGTCATTTCTCCGTTCATTGGTCACGCTGAAAAGATTTTTCGAATCAAGCTTATGGTGTGAAGTATTATGATTCAAACACTACTCTAAAACTCTTTTTTAATGGGATACTTGTGCCTACTGGACATTCTGCAAGTTCTTCTGCGCTCAGTTCCTGAACTGCGCCGCTGTACATGTTCATTTTTGCACGCTTTGACTTAAAAAGAACAGGTGTATATATTCCACGAAAAAACGTATGTTTGTCTGTTGTTTTTACCAATATTGCATAGACGTCACCATTGGGCGTTGATAATACAATTTTTTCTCCGAATGGCATAGGCACAACTGTATTACCTTTGATTTTCAATAGAAGTTGTTTATTGGGAGGAAAAGTATATCTTCGAAGTTGGTATATCCGGGTCGGTTTCTTATTAAGAATAAGTCGGATGAATTTGAGTTCCTCAAGTGTATACCCAAATATAAGAGAAGGATGCATGGTTTGAGGAGACCTAGATCTGACACGAAGAGTAGTCTTGACAGGAGGAAGTGACCTGGCAGAAGAATGAGGTCTGGCAGGAGGTATAAGCCTTGCAGGAGAAATAAGCCTTGCAGGAGAAAGAAGCCTTGCAGGAGAATGTCTTTCAAGAGAATAAGCAGAAGACCCGCCACGAGGAACATAAGGAATAGGTTCACCATTAGGCAAACACTCAAACTGTGCCGTTAAATCTGGGAAAAGAAAGAAGGATTAGATTTTTCGGAAAGTGCTCAATCGTATGGTGGTATATCATGAGTTGTGAATGCGGTTCCAATTGTCAATGTATATTTCAGAATGGCTGTCAACTGCTAACAGCGTTGTCATCCAATGCTGCTCTTCATAAAAAAATTTGTCATGTTACCCAGAAAAGAAATTACTGTGGAATTCCTCGTAGAAAACCACGTGGAAATCCACCTGGATAATTAGATTCCATGAGCGATTATGCGTGGAATTTCACAGGGAGGTTTTCGTGGATTTCCACGTGAATTGATGAAATGAGGTAGATTTTGCAGTTGAATTTCTACGTGGATTTCCACGTGAATTTCTACATGCAACTTGTCGTAAGGTTCCAAGCCACGCATCCTTAGACTGAAACTGTAAATATTCCATTCTTTTTTGGGAATTCATTTTCTCTGCTCATAGTGAAATATCAAAATACTTGTGTAATGATTCGATAAGTACAAATAAAACTTTTCCTTCGACCAACGATTTTTGAGAATTTTAAATTGTAAATTGTAAATAAATTTAATGTACATAATTCAAATTATAATTTGATGTCTAGATTTGAAGAAACAAAATTTAATTTTGAACTGAATGTCTACGTTTGGAAATTGAAAAAATTGTGAAGAATATTTAAAGATTATATCAGTTTTTAAATTACTCAAAATACCGTTTTGGAATTGTTATATCCGAACCGAGAATTCGATCACAAATATAGTTCGTTTCTCGAAGTCTTAAAGAACAATATCAGGCCTCGAGTGCGCAACGGAGACTACTGCCCGAAAATCGTAGTTCCAGAAAATCTGGCACTTCTCGTTTCGGACAATTGACTTTATATCCCTTGGAGCTTTCGGCAGGGCAGGGTCACGACCAACACCGGAAGAGCGACAAAGATGATAATAAAGTACTCTTAGGGCCGCATTATGTCTATATATATATACGTCGTTCCTGCGTGGGTCCGACATCCTGGTGGTATGTGTTCTAGGTACTCAGCGTGTGCATGACACGCTCTGCACCTATCACTGGGAACTTCTTGAAATAATATGCGGTCATGGTATGCTAAGGTGGAAATGACACCGTCCTGGCATGCGAAAATAAAACCCTCTGTACCTGAATTAAATCCTGAGGATTTGAGGAAAGCAAAAGATTGCTCCTTCGACAAGGACGGTTTTTCTACATTTCTTTGAACGTTTCCGTGCATATGCTTGTCGAGTAGCTGTTGGTGAAATTTTCCAAAATCTGCTTTCTTTACTTCGGCTTTTAGACGTAAGGAATCTAGATGGATTATTGCACTTTCCTCACTCCCGATGTTGAAATTCAGGCCAAGGGTCTCGGCCGCTTGCTCCGCGGCATTGTAAAGGAACGCTCCGTCGCCAATCATCTCGTGATTCCTGACCATCATTAGGAGAGGATCTCTGCCATTCGCAAAGATGTCAGCTGTACTTAGAACAATTTGGTTATGAAGACACTGGAGATTCAGAAGTCCGCGTCTGCCTTGACGGCGTGAAATGTATAATCGCGGAACTGACGAATTGATATGCAAGCTTTTATGCATGAGCATGATCTTACGTGTGGTGGCATCATGGGCCTTAAGCTCGTTTCTTGTCCATGGAACCACACCAAACGAGTAGAGTAGAACAGGGACGGCAAGCATGTTAGTCGCAGATACCTTGTTCAACGCCGACAGATTGGAAGACCAAATCTGTCGAAGAAGATCCTTGTATCTGCTTCGGAGAGACCCCTTCACCAATGTAACGTCCTGAATGCGGCTTTGAGGCACGCCCAGGTATGTATAGGTCTCTCCAGTGTTAAGATGTCTGATAACACTTATATCCACAAGCTCAGGGTCCTTGTGAACGCCAGTAATCTTTCCTTTCTTCAGATGAATTTTAGCACACTTGTCCAAACCAAAGTCCATTCCAATCTCTCATGTGTAGTTCTTGACGATATTTATAGCAGATTGAAGCTTGCTGTTGCCAGAGGCATGGATCTTCAGGTCATCCATATACTTTATATGAGTGACCTTATGCTCGCGCTGATTATTGTCGCCACAGATGAATCCAGGAGAATTTCGTAGTGCGAGAGATAGAGGCAGAAGTGTGATGCAAAAAAGCAATGGGTTCATGGTATCACCTTGAGACGCCCCTCTGGAAGGTGACGTTGTTCATTATCAGAAGATAATTTCTAGATGAGATAGTAAATCTAGTTTTCCAAAGAGGCATCAATCTCTCTATGCATTTCACTATGTGTGGATGTACCTTCAAGCTTTTCAGCAGACAGATGATAAGTCTATGAGAGGTTGAATCGAAAGCTTTCCGGTAGTCAATCCAGGCCATTTACAGGACTGGCTGATGGGCTGCAGCGTCTTCACAGACACACCTGTCAATTAATAGATTCTGTCGACAGCCTGCTACACCTTTTTGCGAGCCACGTTGTTCGTGCATCTCTCGCTATACAGGCTCATTCGCCGAACAATCCTGTTATTTAGGACAGCTGTAAAGATCTTATACAGTGTGTTCAAACAAGTAATTGGCCTGTAATTCTCTGGGTTAGACAAATTGCCTTTTTTCGACAGGAGTATAGTGCGTCCTAACACCAGCCACTGCGGAATGGGCGTCTCCGACTTTAAATATGAGGTGAATATGCGGGCGAAATGTTGGTTTATAAAAGTAAACTTCTTCCACCAGAAGGTCCTGATATCATCTGGTCCCGGAGCGGGAAAGTTCTTCATGCCTCTTAGTACGTTTTTCACCTTCTCTGTAGTGATAGGTGAGCATTCTTCCTCAGGTGTTATGAGGGCATTGCACAGCTCCTTGAAGCTATTTATGTTCTTTGAGTCTTCTTGAAGTGGATGTTGGACCCCGTAGACTTCTCTCCAAAATGATTCGACCTCCTCTGGTTTTGGAGGATGGCCGACAGTAATTGGAGGGTCTCGGAAGAGTTTAGATGGCTCAGATGAAAATTTTTGATTTTCTCAGACCCACCTCTCTCTCCGCTCTAGACTTCTCCTAGCGTTAGATAGTATTCGTATTCTGTCAACAATATGCTGTCCGATGGTCATTAGCTTTGATTTGTTGATTGTGTAATGACGGATCCGCAGTTCGCGCGCGAACCGTCGAACCTTGGCAGCGAAAGTCCTGCCAGCTGTTATGTAGTCAATCAGACACTGAATGCGGGACGCGTACTGTGTAGCCCAGCCTATCTTTGTGCTGAGTTGATGCATTCTTCTTTTGGCCTCATGATCAACCGTTGGTTTTGTTTTACGGCTAGCATCTGCCGAAGTTCCCGCTGCATTATACACATCACAACTGATAGTCCAGAGGTCGGATTCTTCGGAAAAATCTCCACGAAGTTCATCATCCAATTCAGTCAGATCTTTGGGCTTGGGAGAAACCTGAATGTTGATGTTTCTCCGGGTCCTGAAGCATCGTTCTTCCTCTATTGGATGCCTGTTCGCGGTTGGTCTCAGTGTCACCTCTCTTTCTCTGTTGCCGGCTTGTCGTGCTATGTAACCTTCTCGTTCAGGGACCATACTAGCATCGTAGCACTCCAGCAGGCCGTCATTGAGTTGATCCGTCCACTTAAAAGTAACAAGATTCCGCCGGTCAATCGCATTGACTCCGTCTTGATTGGCTCCCCAAACTGTAGGGTAGTCGGCATTGTTGTCCGACCCATTGTCGGGAGCCCTGCGCGTTCGATTGTTTAGAACCGCACTTCTACATCTATGTTTGGTGTTGTCATTGTTGTTCCCACGAGCAGCTAGGGAAAAGGGTTCGTCCATCCTTGTAGAGCCCCGCATGCAAGGATAAGGCTGTATACTCTGAGAGGTCGCCTGGGTTTCCAGAATCACCGTTAGAGACACCTCACCCAGGTGCCATTCAGCTTTCGGAACGGTTCTCACGCCTTCGCTTGGGGGTTATTCCTTCGGGACCATCCCTGGACAATTGTCCGCGACAGCTTATCAATTATTGTAACCATATTCAGCAGAAATCCTTGGTACAGGGACCCTCTATCCGCAACCCGAAGACGCGTTCGGTGGCTTTGTCATAGGCCCTTCGATTCGATTCCCAAGGAACCAAACCGAATATATATACATATAAATTAGTTGCACCGTAACTTGGAATATTCACTTCAAACGACAATTTACAAAATATGTAGCTTCCACATCCAGGGGTTCTCCAGCAAAATCATCGTTTCAAAATATTGCCTTCAACACATTGCCAAATCCAGTAAATTGTTACTAAAAATTTTGTCAATGTACAAAATCAAGTGCGACTCATACTCATTAAATCAAAACCAAGGACACGAATGGATATTACGTGATTGCTCAATAATAATAATAAAATAATTTTACTCGTGGAATGGAAATCTCTGCAAACATGAAAATACGAGATTCGTCGTATACGATAATTTGTTATCATAATCCTTCTTTGACAAAATAAATATTTGAGAGTCGCAAATGTAGGTAAAAAATCAATATTTTCTTAAATATTGACCTGTAGAAGAAAACATTGTTTGGTCTATATTAGGAGATATTGAAATTGCTGAAGTGCATGGTTTCCAAAAAAATAAAAACATTACCTCTCCCCCTTGGTCTTGTCGGCTAAATTTTCAGGTATAGAGCTTTTGTGTCAAGCAGAAAAAAGTTTAAGTCAATTAAAAAAGACCAATTTCCAACCCAGTAGTTCAATCTTCAACTAACGAAGATCAATTTCCAACAAAAATGGCATAGTTCAGAAGAATTCTGAATGAATGAATCATCAACAATAAAAATTAATTTTTCACAAAAGACTCGAACTTTCATCTAAGTCAATGACATATCTACCAAAGAGATGAAGTCTCAACAAAAAATGGGGTAGTTGTTATTTCCAACAAAAAATATTGTAACATAAAATTAGAAACAGTTGAATTCAATCGAAAAAAGAAAAATTGTCTGGCAAGTAGTTTCATTTTGAAATTTTCAAAAAAGAATGAAATAGTTAGTTCCGACCTAAAGATGATTTAACTTGGAACTTTACGACGAGTTACATGTAGAAATGCATCTGAAAATCCAAGTATAAATTCAAGTGCAAAATCCACTAATTTCTTCAATTTACGTGGCAATCCACGAAAACCTTCACCTGATAACAACGTTGTAAAAAGTTAACAATCATGTTGACATATGCGTTGACAATTATAAACACATTCACAACTCATGATATGCAAACATACGAGTGTATACTCGAAGAAAACTGAACTGTCACAAAAGCGGCTCACCTACATACATTCATGTATTTAGCAAAAATTAAACTTTTATAGAAAGTTTGCTGTTGTACAACCAGAACAAAATTTTCAATATCTTCAGTGTGCCACTGGGATGACTCAAAAACCTAATTTCTTCCATCATATTTATTTTATTCTTAATTTTAATATTATATTTACCAATAGAGTCGAGGATAACTACCAAGGATAAGGTCCAGACTACCCTCATGTTTTCTAATTATAGAATAAGTGATTAATTTTCAACTAAAAAACTTGACTGACAACGTAACTGATGCATATTTTTCCACTTTATTAGCTTATATAGTTTATACTATAGTCGTTATCTTTTGCAATAAAAGTATCAGCTTTTTCCTGCTGAGATACTTATATTTGATTAGAGTCAGATTGAAGGAAAAACATTTGGTTATAAATTTAATTAGAACTGATATCACCATTTGTGCAATCTTCTACGTTTTGATGGAATCAAATGATAGTTTCTAATGACGCCACTAAGGTTTATATTTTCCTGGTACTTTTACCCTATTCTCGTATTCCTTTACACTAACTCGGTCTTGGGAGGGTGACCTATAGCTTGAGGTGCGTTCGGAACCACCAAAAGCAATAGCTTCAAGTAATTGGAGAACCTTCACACTTTGGCTCACATCGCTCCCGGTTTCTCTAATAGAGACATTGCCACAGATGCCTGTTTATTTTTAGGGTTTTTTAGAAGTTGTCCTATTTCCGCAGATGGCTTAAATATAGTTTGGATGTTGTGTTTGTTGAGAATTCTCCCTATTTGTTCATACGGACAATTATTCCAGATCTTTTCTAAGGATAGAATCAAAGAAAAGAAATAAAGGCCAAATGTACGTTACCCCTCACCCCCTATTTCATCCAATATGGATGCTAACGGCTCGAAACTTTAGGAAATTTTTTCTTATGGTATGCTTTCAAGTGGCTGACTCAACATTTGATTCCCTTTCGGGAATTTTTCGCATGCTTACCGACAGTTCTGAAATCTTCTCAGCAACAGTAACATGCTCACCATAAGCTCATATAATTTTCAGGCTTTGAAATGAATATTGTCTTTTAGATATAATACCAATCCTGATAATTAGATTTAGACGAGGAGTTAATCATTCACGAAATCTGATGTCAATAAAACTATGCTGACGTAACAAAGTTATCTATGTTTCTATTGAATTTTAAAAATACATTATGTTCCCAGAATTTATAGATGTATTGAATCATCGCATGTCTTTTGAAAATTCGAAAAAAAAAACTATGTGTAGAACCTGATAAACTTTGGTAAAAACATACCCGCATAGGATTTCTCAGGTGACAACAAATTTGGACAGAGGCTTAAAATAATTCTAACAGCCTCATAACTTTCATTCTAATAATTTTCTTTATTTTTGAGAATCAGCTATCTTTCTTTCAATAATTTTGGTTGTAAATAAACTAAAAAGCCAAGTATCCAACTACAATTATTTTTATTTCAGTTTTATTTCTTAAAAGCATTTCACTGAAATAATAAAATGTGCATTCTTTAAAAACAATTCTACTACTTAATTTGATACTGATTTAGAAATATATTTTGCTGTTTTCGTGAAAGATAAATAAGACGGAATTTATTTCTTAGATAACAGACGGCAGGATTGTCCTTCTAAGATATTTATATTTGATAAGAGTCAGTGCCTACGGATGTCATTAAAACTGATTTCATTATTTATGTAATCGTTTATACACGTTAGGGAAAGCTGTTTTTTATCTGACAAATTCCTATAGTATGCACTTTAATAGCCCATTTGAAGATTTAAAAAATTGATCTAAATTTTGCAAAATATTTTGAAAGAATTGAAACGATACATTTTATTTTCACACTTTCTTGATCTTATCTTTTAGAAAATACTCAGAGAATCAGAAATCATTTAGAAACAAAAGCATCCTTCTAACACTTAGATTTTTAATCACTATCACAGAAACTCCCAAGAATATATTTTCATCATAAAAATATTAATATTTATGTTATTGATATTTTGTAGTTTATCCGAGGCTGCGACATGTCACACCCAATAAGTCTTTCCAGACAAGTCTTCTGAGGACAAGCCTACCCAGAACAAAACTTCCCAAAGGAAGTACCATTTCAGAAAATATTTTGCCGTTCTCGCACCATTTAGAAAAGCGGCTACCCAACGCTCACTTTTCTGGGGGCTCTACAGGCTCATAACATGGTGGTTTCGAATAAAATATCTTACATCACTCGTAGGGGTACCCACGTTTTTACGCGGGAAATTCAATGTTCGCAAGACCACCGGAAAAACCATGGCCTTCTATCATGGTTTTACTATTCGTCCAGTGAACATTGACCTCCCTGCGGTAAAGACGTGCCTAACCCTACGTGTGATTTAATATACTAGAATTATTAATAATAAAAATGAATAAGTATCTTCAGTTTTTGGAAGGCCCAAAAAAGGTCAAGTTTTTGAACCAGCCTTCTTTGACCAATAATGATGACTTTACCCATCAAACATTCTAATGAAAGCTCAAAAATTCAAATTTCATGTCAAACGACACGAGATGCGAAATGAATGTCAAGAAGCAAAATGGTTCATCTCAGAAAAATGCTCACATTGGATTTACACTACTATCTGATAATGCACACATATCAAAAAAGGTAAAACGGAAAATTCTTCATTAGCTTACCAAATTGTTCGCTTATATTTCATAGGGTATCTCAAATCCAATGATGATAAAACCAAAAACTTCTGGTTGCAAATATACGTTTTTGCTACGTGGTCACACTTAGTCTCCTAAGCTGGAGAATAAATCAATAAATGGGTATATGTGAAATCACTTTTATTTTTATGTCAAGTCACTTCAAATTTGTACAATTGTTACTAATACATCAAACTTCACAAGTTTCACTTAGAAATTTTAAATTGTGTAAATTTCTTTTTATTGTGAATAAAATATTTTAAATTGAATGGGTTGAAATTTGAACATTTCAGATGAAAATCCTTCAATTATTGTTACCTGAATTACAGATCAGTTTTAGAATTTATGAAATTTCTGATATTTTAAGTGATGAGATAAATTTTTCTTTCAGAACAATTTTTGAATTCCTGGTCAAAAATAAATTCACTTTCAGTTTACGGTTCATCAGCCACCCTAAGAATATTTTTCAAATCGAATTTACGGTGTGCAAAATTATTGTTCTAACACTACTCTGAAATTCCTTTTGATTGGAATAGTGTTGCCTACTGGACATTCCGCGATTTCTTCTGCGGTCAATTCTTGAACCTCGCCGCTGTCCATGTTTATTCTCACCCGTTTTGTCCTACAAAGAGCAAGTTTATATATCGCATGAAAAAACGCGTTTTTGTTTGTTTTTCCATATATTGCACAGATGTCACCATCAGGCGTTGATAACACAATCTGTTCTCCAGGTGGCATTGGCAAAACGGAATTATTTTTGACTTTAAACATAATTGGTTTGTCGGAAGGAAACGTATATCTTCGAAGTTGGTATATCCGGGTCGGATTCTTGTTAAGGATAAGTCGGACAAATCCAAGATCTTGATGTGAAAATCCAAGTACTAGACAAGGCTTCCTAGCTCGAGGAGACTTGGTCCGGGCACGAAGAGGAGGCTCTGCAGGAGCAGGAGACCCAGCAGAAGGATGAAGTATGGCTGGAGGAAGAGGTCTTTCTGGAGAATGGCAGTCAAAAAAATAATTAAAACTTTGGACACGAGGAACACCAGGGATTGCATCGCCATTTGGAAAACACTCGAACTGTGAAGTTATTCCTGCAACAAGAAACATAGAATTAAATTAGATCTAAAATTTAAGTAAATTTGTTTTATTATTTATTTTATTCGGAACTTTATTATTATATATTCACCAAGAGAATCGAGGATACTCGCTAAGGACAAGGTCCAGACAATCCTCATATTTTTTAATTATAAAAGAAACTGATTAACTTAATGATCAAGAAGTTTATTAAAAATGTAACTGAATGATATTCTTCTGCCTCGTTAGCTAACATAGTCTATACGAAGTCGTTATCTTTTACTACAAAGAGTTAATCTTTGTGCTTCTAAGATATTTACATTTGATAAGAGTTTCTAGAGAAAAAATTTGACTATGAATTGAATTAGAACTGATGTAACCATCTATGCAATCTTTTACCTTCTAAGGAAAACTGATATCTACAAGTATTTTAAACGATTTGATAAAATTTAATTGGATTTCACAGAATATAAATAACTTCACTGGAATTTATGGGAGTTCAATGGATTTATAATTATTCTATTGGATATAAAGGAGTTTGATAGGATTTCATGGGAAGTGCACGTGATCATATTTCGAAAGCCTTTTCCATAGTTTCGAAATCTTTTCAGCAAGAGTAAAATGCTCACTCTCAACTAAGCTAATTTCTATGCTTTAGAACAAATTTTGTTATTTGTATTTGTATTTATTCATGGAAAGTTCCTAGGCCTACATAGCCCTATAAGGAACAGGTTGTTGCATATTCATATAATATATCTTTGACTTGAGGACTTAAGTGTCACCAATCTGTGATTTCGAGAGTAGGATATAAAGTGTTGAATAAGTAACCAAAAAGAAGTTTTCTAAAGTGATATTATGGAGGTGCATTTTTGATTGTTATAGGTTTTTTGTTCCAGAGACAAGTACCACGAATCATAAATATCTTTGCATACTACACGTGCAGTGTGGCTGAATTTTTAGGACTCTTTTCCTTCGGCAAAGTTTGAAATGTGTCGGTTGATCTTTGTCAATAAAATGGAAGAGGTTCAAAAGATAGTGCGGATATTAGTTTATTGGCTATGAAGCCAATTGTCCATAAAAAATTGTCTTTTGCCGATAGGAATTGATTCTCCATTCCTGTTATGCTTTTGAAGGACTCTAAAGGCTCTCCTCGAGATATCCTCAACTTGTTCATTCCAAGTTAAAGAGCGATTAAGAAAATAGGCTAAATCTTTCACAGCTTCCACAAAGGAAATGTGATGCCCATCTTTCAAGACAGGAGGCAGGGTTTCAATTGTTTCGAGTGATGGAGAGGAAGAAGGTCCTGTGATTATAGCGATAGTTTCAGCAGAGTTTAGAGTGAGGCCACTTGTCAAGGACCACTGCACCACCAGACCGATATCCTCCTGTACCTTTCGAAGTAAGCTTTCAAGAGTGGCAATATGATCAGAGAGGTAGAGTTCAAAGTCATCAGCATGTTTGTGATAGTTGCAGTGTCTATGTTCGCTACCAAGTTCAGAGATATAAATATTAAATAGAGTAGGTATAAGCGTGGATCCCTGAGGAACACCACTCTTAACCTCTCCAAAATCAGACCACAATTGTACAACCATATTTGAGAGGTATAGCGATTTTAGCCTAGTATAGTAGATTATGGTTAACAGTATCAAACGCCCGAGGAAAGTTGAAAAGGACAACAACCGTTATTTCTCTTCTATCAGTTGCCAATTTAAGATCAGAATTCACTCTGAGTTGATCTGTCAGTTTACTATGCCTGGCCCGAACCTCAGATTGAATTGGGTCCATTAAATTGTTAGATTCAAGGTGTACCGTAAGTTGCTGATAAGCAATCCATTCGCTTTTGGGAAAAGTAGGGTCGACTATTTCAGGAACAGGGAGAGACATCGCCTCTTACTGGGTATCAGGAAATATTCCCACCTGTAGATACACGTTATAGATGTACAAGAGAATATGGTCAATGACTGGTAAAGCAAGGCGAATCATTTCAATTAAGATACTATCAGAACCTTGAGCATTTGATTCTGAATACCCCAGAAAGTTTTTTAATTCGTGTTTCTTGCGATATTTCGGAAAAGAATACGTTAGTATCATCAAAAGTAGAGGGAACTGTACATGGGGTAGAAATGCTGTTTGTAAGCAGTGTAGACTTCGTGGTGAAAGCTGTTAAAAAGTCTGCAAGGGAAAAATTGTTTTCAAGAGCCAGGTGTTGAGAAGAGATAAGGCCAAGCCGCCCTAAAGGAAGCCGGATGATTTTATTTTCATGTCTTTTCTCCTTTCCTTTTGTCAAATCTTTTATACAAGACGTGAGCCAAGGAGTGAACTTCTTTTTTGCTTCAAGGGTATTGAGAGGTGCGAATTTTTCAAAGGCTAATGATAGAAATGTGGTTGGACACATCACCTTCCGGTTGATATCCTTCTCAGTAATAAGGCTCTTCCAGACATAACTAAAGAGCTGTTTAAGGGTATTCATTTCATTTAATCATCATTTCAATCCATGCACTAGAATGATCAGTGTGGTGGGTGCTATTACGGGGAACTATGTATAATCTGGCCGAGAAAACTACTGATTTCAAGTAGGTCTAATAAATTTTTGGTAGCATTAATAGTTGTGTTTAGGTCACTGGTAAGTGCAATGTTATTAGAATTAGGTATAAAGTCAAAAGTTCTACTCTCAGGTTCACTGCAGTAGGGGCATTAAAAGGATTGTGAATCATTTCCACCAACACGCTGACCTGTAGCGACGATACCTGAAAATTCTGATGAAGAACAATTTTTTTTCAGTTATTAAATAACAAACTGTACAGGCTACTGCAACAACGACTACAACGTCAGACAAACACCAAAGTAAAATCAATTTTTTTCTCAATCAGTGAGTCTGAAAATGTCGAGATTTGATGAAACTTGCAAACTTCAATTTTCACATAGAATCAATACCTTCTAATTGAGATGCGAATGGGAGAAATTTATTTGTATCTACATTCATGACAGTCAAATATTTTGTAAAAGAATGGTTATAATAACAAATTAACGCATGCTGCGAATCTTGTTTTTTTTTTTATCTTTGCAGAAATTTCCGTCCCACGAGTACAACTTTTCATGATTAATCAGCAATTACGTAATATTTATTCCTGGCTTTGGTCTAGATTATATATTTACATATTTGAATGTCATAGATTCAGTTTCTGCACAGATATTGGAAAACATTTCTTTACTATGGGATCATTACTTCTTATATAAAAAATAATGTCAAAATAGATTTTCATTAAATAACAATGGTTATAGCTAAGAACAATCTTTGTGAACAAATTTGTAACTACCGATTCGATCATGGCAACGTATGTTTGCATAATTTTGGCAATTGTTCTAAAAAGTTAACAAAATGTGGACAAAATTTCATTTGTTCAAGCATTCATTTTTTAAAGAAATGAAGAAGCCTCTTGAACGGTTTTTACATGTTAATTGAATCAAAAAAGAGGTGGTCAATTACTGTTACCAATCACTTCGACCTTAAATCCGATTTTCAAGGTTATTAGAAGGTCAATGTGATTTTTTAAAATGGAAACCTCTACTTTTGACCCCAGGTTTGAAAAGAGCAGGAAATTTTACGTTCAAAATGTTTTTTTAAGGAGATGGCAAGCTCAAAGGAAGGTCAAATTTGCGATAATGCTCAAATAATGGGTGTTATCTCGGAATTTAGGTTAGAAACAGCAAAATGTTTGGAACAAAAGTTATCAGAGGCAGCGGGATCACCAACTGGTATCAATGACCTTGAATCCTTTTTTCAAGTTTATTCAGAGGTCAAAGTTTAAATGAAGGTCAAATTTGACCCTCACTCGACCCTGCCATGACCTTTATGAAAAACATCATTTCGAACGTAAAATGTCTCGCTCTTTTCAAATCTGGGGTCAAACGTAGGGGTTCCTGTTTACAAACATCACTTTGACCTCAAAAAAATCTTGCAAATCGAATTCAAAGTCAAGGTCATTGGTACCAGTAGTTGACCCCATCTGCCCCCTTGAACTTTGACTTTAATATTTTTCTATATCCAACAAAAATTATGAGAAATTTCCCATATTAAGCTATTCCTCAATGTTAAAGAGGAATTCACTGGTAAAATTCTGGCTGCTAGCAGCCTGTAATGTCAGAAGCAAACCAAGACAATCAACCAGTTCGATAGGCTCATCATAGGGGTAGTTTGTTGTTAGCATTGGGATAAATAGCCACAACCTTCAGAGTATCGTTTGCGTGGGAACAATTTTACAATAATGTTCTTGTACTTGGTATTATTGCTAATTCGAATAGTTTCAGCGGAACTGTAAAAATTGATAGGTGAATCACCAATCATGAGAATATAATTCAGCCTACGTATTACGTACACCATATCTGAATGCGTGGGCATCCACATGAAAAGGGCCCTGATGGGCAGTTCTAGTTTAGGGGATATTCGCGTTTGTTTAATTAAGGTCAAAATGATCATTTTTGTCGTTAGGTAAGTGATGATACCGGTGATAAGGGCCATTTCCATGCGGATGCCCACATGTTCTTTCAAATTTTGACGAAGCATCCTGAGGAACTTATTGGTGAGTCACTAGTACCAGTCAATAGGCTTCGTCGCAGCTTCTGACTGTCCTAAGGCCTCTTCTTCATCTTCGTCAGCAGTCATAAATGATGCACCACTTGATTGACTTCCTCATTGGTGAAATATTTAGTGATGTTCGCTAGTCTCTTTACTGGTGTCACTATAGGTTTGAGCATTTTATTTAACATACTTTCATTATCGGCCTTACTCCTCTTTAGCATTCTATGCTTGTACTGATGGAATGCTTCCGCTACAGTGCTATTTCTTGCGATTAAGTAGCAAAGTGTTCATCATGATTTCTATAGTTACGAGTAGTTAAGAAGCAACCTTTTTTCAGTATGCTCTCAACCAGAGAATTTTCGTTAGCATCATCTTTTTATCCACCACTTTAAGAATCTGCATTCTACATCACTACCCACACCATTACCACGACCAGCCCCACTGAGGGTATATATAACGCATGAATATTTCTTTAAAATCGGTAGTAATTTCAGAGATAGTCCGGGTACGTCGAATATCACCGTTTGAATTCGACAGGCGGAAAACTAGCGAAATTGAGGAAGATAATTTTCTGCAGATTTCCTTTCCTTTGGTCAAACATCCGGACAAATGCGAGTACTATTAATAAAGTGGAATGCAGCCACAGGTTATCACTGTATGTGATTAAATTCATACAGTAAGTCTAAGCCCACCTTAGTAAAGTGAAAATATTCTTTGGTGTTTACCTAGTGAAGTGGAGTCTTCCAGCGATAATCATACTCAAGCTTTAGGACTTATACTTTAGCAGTAATATTGCATAGCTTTAACTTACCTGCTACAGGATTTTAGTAGGCCTGCTTATTTACAATAATAATAATAATAATCAGACCCTACTGAAGGTGTTCTCGCGTTGTCGTCGTGGTGGGGCTTTAGCTTTCCCCTCATGAATTTAACGAATATGTTTGCTGTAGAATTGCCACTGACAGGGTATACCATGCCAGATAGGCAGATAACGAAGAGGAATGCGACTAAGAGGAACACCGAGCCCCATCAATTTTATTGGAGAATCTTTTGAAAATGTTGAAATTCTTGTCGCTTCCCGAGGATCTTCGAGGATCCCCTGGAACCACCGCTGGGTGCCACAGGATGCGGGATGATGGTGATGGTGAGCTGCGAGATGGTCAGCCAGATCTCACTAATCAAACGGCTGGCCAGCAAGAACATCTGCGACATACGGTAAGCAGTGAAACATTAACTGTGCCTGCTGAGGGTGCTTTGGCTAGCGTTAGCTATTTGCAACCAACCAGCTCAACAGAAATACCGTGGGAGAGCATCAAGTGGGTTACCACAATGAATGAGGAATTGGTGCGTCTCTATTATGAAAGTGCGAAGTTTGAAACACCACGTGAAAAAGGATACAATTTTAGAACGAAATTTGCTGCAAAGTATCTGCAAATAGGGAACGTCGCATTAAGAGATCTTATCGCTAAATTAAAATATTTTAAATCAAAAAGTTTAAAGGTGCAATATTTCAGAAAAAAAATATCTGAACAGGATTTTAAATGGAATAAAAGTCATTTATTAATGAACAGACTCGCTAAGTTTTGCAAAACCAATTATTCTTCAGTTATCAATACTTTAACTACAGTTCAATTCGAAACAAATTTACGTTTAGAAAAGAACACTTAAGATTCAAACTTCTTGAAGTAAGAGTTCAGAATTATGCATTTTAAACTGAATAATATCATCATAAACAAAATTAACAGGTAAACTGAACATTTAAAAAAAGTTGGAATCAAACTTATTATAAATCGCATTACATCATATGATATGTATGTTATATATTTGAAGTGGTTATATACATTTTTTTTATTCTGAACATTTTTTCAATTCCCGGTCAAAAAGAAATTCACTGTCATTTCTCGGTCCATCGGCGAGCCTGAAAAAAAATTTCAAATCGAATTTACAGTGTGAAAAATCACGGTTCATACACTATTTGAAAATTCTTTCTGATTGCGGTATTATTGTGGCCTACTGGACATTCTGCGATTTCTTCTGTGGTCAGTTCTTGAACCTCGCCGCTGTTCATGTTTATTTTTGCCCGTCTTGACTTACCAAGAAAAAGTGTATATATTCCACGAAACATCAAATGTCTGTTTGTTGTTTTATCAAATATTGCATAGACATCACCATTGGGTCCTGATAATACAATTTGTTCTTCAGCTGGCATAGGTATAAATGCATTATCTTTGATTTTCAATAGGAGTGTTTTATCAGGAGGAAAAGAATATCTTCGAAGATGGTATATCCGGGTCGGGTTCTTGTTAAGAATTAGTCGAACAAATCTAAGTTCTTCAAGTTTATATCCAAGTATGAGAGAAGAAGTATTCCTAGCTCGAGGAGACCGAGTCCTGCCACGAGGAGGAGCCTTGACAGGAGGAGGACCCCCAGACGAAGAATGAGGTTTGGCTGGAGGAAGAGGTCTTTCTGGAGAAAGACTGTCAAACAAATTTTCTAAACTTTGGACACGAGGAACACCAGGGATTGGGTCACCATTCGGCAAACACTCGAACTGTGATGTTAATTCTGCAACAAGAAACGGAGGACTAAATTTTCCTCAAAGTAGAATAGAACGGGGCGAGGCATCCAGGACGCCACATTTTGAAGTGCAGAGCACTTGTTCGAAATGATATCAAATTGTGTATGGTGTCATCAGAAAGCTTGATTCTCTGGCTACGAAATTGCCTCCTGGCATTTTGACGTAGCTTGCACATTACAGTTTCTATAACCGTTTTCCAGATGCTATGTTTTTGATCAATTGTAAAAACGTGGGGCGAGGCAGCCAACCATATAATACGCAGACTTATAATAATGTATAAGTTCTTCATTAGGTCCAAGATGATATATAAGGATAAAAAAGAAAGTTAAGTGTCTCCTCTGAGATTCAATGGAACTTAAAAGAAAAAACAAGAAAAATTGGAAAAATCGGAAAAGTGAATATGTCATCTTCGTTGCTGCTGTCCGAGGTTTCATAAGGAGTTTATACCTTCTTTGGACAGCCTCGTCGAGGGCCGCCACAAGCAATTCACTTTTTAGCCTTTTGAGCATAATCTGCCGTTTGTTGGCTACCTCGCCCACACGTGCTTTTTTCCAACAAAATTTCACACAAAAAAAATGGTATTCTGAATATCGAAAAACCAACCATTTCATCGTGTTAAGCACAAAATTTGTCTGCGAAAAATACTTAAATTTGTTGCACAACCTATATACGAACGATTCACAAACGTAAATCACGAAGTACAACGGAATAACCTAGCCGACCTGACATTACAAAGGCGCACGATTTCAATTAACGCTGTAGAAATAAGAAGAAATTGGCTGCCTCGCCCCACTATCTGTCTCGCCCCACAGGCTGCCTCGCCCCCACAGGCTGCCTCGCCCCACAGGCTGCCTCGCCCTGTTCTACTCCACACAGGTCGAAAATTCGTTTGTTTTTTGGTTGAAAATTTATTTCAAACTGAAAATTATCCTACTTTATTCTCGGTAAAAAATTATCTTTTTAGTTTAAAATGCATGTATTTGGTTTGGAATTGAATATTTTTTTTTAATAGAAGATTGATCATTTTAGTTGAAAATTCACATTAACTATTTCATTTTTTGTCGAAAATTCACCTTTCCTGATATAAATTTAATTTTTTTCTCTTTTCTTAGAAAATCACCTGTTCAGTAGAAAATTTAACTATTTCATTTTTTGTTAAGAATTCATTTATTCCATTACGAAAAAACTATTTAGTTGAAACTCGTTTTTTTTCTTGGTAGAAAATTCATCTTTTGGATCAAAAAATCCACTATGTAGACAAAATTTCATATTTTCGATTGAAAATTCATCTTTTTGATAAAAATGAATTTCTTTGGTAGAAAATTTCCTTCTTTTCAGTTGAAAATTAATTAATTTTGCTGAAAACTCGTTTTTTTTCAATTCACTCTCCTGGAACTTTTATGGAAAAAAAACTATTTTGTTGAAAACACGTTCTCTTTGGTGGACATTTATTTTTCTGACATTTTAACTATTATAAGTTTGGTTGAAAATTGATTTTTTTTAAAAATGAAAATTCATGTAATTCGTAGAAAATGAGCCTTTTTTGGTAGAAAATTAATTTCTTGGGTTTAAAATTCAACCAACTATTTGGTTAAGAATTCATACTGTGGTTGAAGATTCATTATTTTAGTGAAAAAATCATTTCATTGGCAGCAAATTCATCTTTTTGAATTGAAAACATGACTAAAAATTGTTTTGAATATGTTTAGAAACAAAATTTATTTTGCATTAACATTGAAGTTACTGAAAATTGAAAAAGAAATTAATTTACTTGAAGAAAAGTTCCACCCTTTTCATTTTTGGTTTGAAAAATTGATCTTCGTTAGTTGAAAGTTGAACTACTTGGTTGAAAATTCGTCTTTTTCAGTTTACTTAAACTGCTCTCTATTTCAAATAAATTTTTTTGTTACATCTTTTGGTCAAATTTTTTGGGTTTTAAATTTAACTATTTCGTTGAAATTTGTGTTGCTGTTACACATTAAAGTTAACAACTGAAAATTTAAATATTTAATTCTTGGTCAGAAATGTATCTTAATGTTTAAAAATTGCTCTTCTTCAGTTGAAAATTCGCATTTTTTTATTTCAAGTGTTTTCGATTTAGAATAAAAATTACTTTTGGCTGAAATATCATCTCCTACATTTTTCGTTGAAAATACATTTTTTATTCCATTTTGACGAACACAGTTGCACAAGTTTGAACAAAATTCACCTGAAATTATAGATATATAATATTATATCTATAATTTCAAGTAAATTGGTCTTACTGTATTTATTTCATTCTGAATTTTATTATTATATTTACCAAGAGAATCCAGGATAACCATTAAGGATAAGGTCCAGACAATTCTCATTTTTTCTGATTATAGAAGAAACTAAAAAATATCAGTGAAGACTTTTTTTGATAACGTAACTGATAAATATTCTACTGTCTTATTAGTGATTTAAAACTTTTTTAATATGAAAAAAAATATTTTCTTCTACAAAAACCATAATTTTTTACCTGAAATAATGACGGTCAAATATTTATTTTGTCTAATAATAATTATGATAACAAATTGTCGCCCACGACGAGTCTCGTATTTCAATCTTTGCAGAAATTTACATTCCACGTGTACAATTTTTTTTAGAATAATCAGGAATTACGTAGTTTATATTCATGTCCTTGGTCTTGATTTACAGATAATGATTTTCGCTTGATTTTGTAAATTGACCAAATTTTTTGTAACAATTTTCTGGATTTACTGGATTTATAATGAAAAAAATAACTTTTTGTAGATTTCTGCACGGGCAGGAAAAAAATCGTTTTTTTATGTTAATTAATTTAATTGGGAGCTTTATAATTGTAGAAAAATTTATAATTTGTTGATTGATCCTATTATTTTGTTAACGAATTTAATAAACAAGTGCATTATTCGGGAATTTGCCAGCAGAAAAATTGATTTTTTTCAATGCCAGTCTTCATAATAAATTTAGCGACATTCATGGTTATTTGAAAAATTTCATGTTTTTTTTTTAAATTGACAAACAAATTCGGGCATCTGTCGATTTGAAAATTGTTTTTTTTTCGATCTCAGTCTCTTTGATTGGGAACTTATTGATAATTTCATTAACATTCATACTTAGTTGATAAATTTTATGTTTTAAAAAAATATAATAAACATATGCATGATTTAGTATTTATTAATTTTTCACTGCCTGATCACTGCATTTGTTGATTATATTTGTTTAAAAAAATAATAAAATTCATGAACCAATTATGAATGTTGCTGAAATTGTCATGAGGTTTCCAACTGAAAGAACTAACATTGAAAAAAAATGTATTGTTCTACCGAAAAATGCGCGAATAATGCATTTGTTTATTAAATTCGATTTGAAGAATTGAAGAATTATTCAACAAATTATGACTTTCGCTAAAATTACCATAAAGTTCTCAACTGAAAAAATTTACATCAAAGAAAACGAATTTTTCTATCGAAAAATGCCTGATTTATGCGTTTGTTCATTAAATTTGTTCATAATATTAGCAATAATATTCTCAAGAAGAAATTTGTTCATCAAAATATTGTTTTTATCTCAATTTCTTGCAATATAACTTAAAAAATCGTAAAATTATGGGAAATCGAAAAAAAATTTCTTTCAACAAATAATTTGTTTATAATTTTTTTTTATTATTATATAATATTAAAGCGTCTTCAACTGATCATACTCTATGAAACTCAGGCGATTTTAACAATTTTTCTTCTCTTGACTTTTTTTCATATCGTGCGTTGTTTGGCTTAAAATGTTCCTTTTCGTTTGTTTTTTGGAATTTTGTAAATGTTATAACTCACGTAATTTTTTTTCTATCAAGAAAAATCATTTAAATATTTTGTTCGCCTTTTTAAGTACTATTATTATCTGCCCATGGAATTTTTGAATTTGAAAAAAAGTGTTCTCTAAAATTTTCAAAATGTGCTCACTTTTTGAATTTTTATTTAAAATTGCTATCTAACAAACTTTATTTTAGAACACTTGAAGAGTATACCAAGGCCCAATTCAGTATGTTATTTCTTTTGGATTTCATCGTGCTAACAAATTAAAAATCCACAGACTAACAGACAAACAGACTAACAGACGGACAGACTAACAGACAGACAGACAGACTAACAGACAGAAATTTTGTAAAACCCTGTTTTTTGGGTTCACGGGTTCTCCAAACACCACCGCCCGGGGGGGGGGGGGGGCGGTTAACTAAAAATAATGAATCTTCGATGAAAAAGTGATTTCTCGATAAAGACGTCGAACCAAAATTTTAAAATAAAATAGTTAAATTCTCAAGCAAACAGGATCAATTTCCAAACAAACCATCGCATTTTTATCCAACAAAGATGAAATTTGTACTAAAAGAGATGAATTTTCGAAGCAAAAAGATGAATTCGGAAAAGATTGAATTTTCTTTAAAAAACCTTTTCAATTTTACTTTGAACATTTAAATATGAGTTTGATTGTTTTTCAACATTTTCAACATTTTTTCAGCATTTTCAGGAAAACAGTTTAATTTTTAACAAAAAAAGAATGACTTTTTACCAAAATTATTCAATCTGCAACCAAATATTTGCATTTTTATCCAAGAAGAGTGAAATTTCTAATGAACAGATGAATTTTCGAATCAAAGTAACAATAAAACAGCTGAACATTTGAAAAAAATGATGACTTTTTAACAAACGTATTGAATCTTCAACCAAATAGTTACATTTTTATCCAAGAGAGCTAAAATTTCTACTTCAACAGATGAATTTTTAATTGAAAAAATCAAATTTTAAAAAATTTTCAATTTTCAACAAAAAAAAAAAATTAGTTCGACTATTCAACATTCAAATATAAGTTTCAAACAAGAAGTTAATTTTCTACGAAGGTACTTGATTCTTCAACCCGAAAAGACAAATTTTCAAAAAAATTATTGAATTTTTAACCATAAAGGATGAGTTTTTAACAAAATTATTGAATCTTCTACCAAATAGTTGCATTTTTGTCCAAGTTAATTTTCCATGAAATAGTTGAATTTTTAACAAACAAACAAAAATAGAATTCATTCTTAAATTTATGTTTTTTGCGGATTTTCACTTATCACAAAAAGAATCTTTTTACAGCAAACGTTATTCGTTTACGATAAACTTTAAATAATCTTCCAGCCAATTAATTCTGTTTGTGTAAGAAAAAATATTTATCTGGTTCAAAACAAAATACTCAAGAGGACGATTATTTTTTTTTTCAAAACTAATTTTTCTCTGACTGAAATAAGAAACAGGAAATATAAAATTATTCATTTTCAATTTTTTAAAAAAGGAGCATAACTTTCAACAAACTAGTTGAATTTCTAACAAAA
>CAKNXH010063084.1:0-30463 GCA_932178445.1 Andricus quercusramuli
TTGGGTCCGAATTTCCCATGGGCCCCATGCACATATTTTCAGCAGGGCATGTGAAAACTGTTCATGTTTGATAGGTTATGTTCATTAACAGCAACGAGATACAATCACTTTTTACGTATTTATTCCATTTTCTACACTTTTTTTTAGAAAACAAATTTCGTTTTACTAATAGAAGGGTTTTTTGTCGTTTGTATCTATGATATTAATTCAATTTTTCGCGTAATAACATGATTTCCACTTTTTCCACTTGTCCGGTCAGGTGACAGTCAGATTACCGGAAATCGGTCATCTGACGGTCACTCCCCATCTCTAGTCATTAGCTGCGGAAAGTACTTAACGGCATCGGCCAATCTCAGTGGTACATTAGGCTCAATGCCCAACGCGCCAATTCCAAACGTATTCAAAAATAAAATGTTAAAGACACAAATTCAGCATTTGTACTCAAATGTACTTGAAAAAAAAGAGTACAGAGTAAAGTGTACTCAAATTGTGATTGTGGTACTTATGTACTCAAATTTCACCAAATGTACTTTTTGAGTACAATTGTACTGTAAACGGCAACACTGGTCTCTCTTTGCCCATCTCTCTCTCTCTCTCTCTCTCTCTCCTTTTCCATCTCTCTCTCTCTCTCTCTCTTCTTCTCCACCCCTTCTCTCTCACGCATTTTGAATTCATATTAAATTCTGTAGAGTTCAATTTAGTGTACGATAAAATATACCGGAAAAGAAAATTGAAATCCGGCATATTTTGCCGGACTAGAATACTTGATCTTATATTATCTTAAAATCGTGGAAAATTATTGTTTTCTGGATATAAGTGATAGAATTTAATTATCTTCTTCAGGAAATATAATTAGCCTAATTCTAAATGTAGATGCGTAATATAAATGCACACAATGTATTCTTTCAGAGAACTCATATCGGTCCGCACCGGTATTTTATAAACAAAGCTTGACACTAAGCAGGCAAAGGAGAAAATGCGTTTTAGGAAAGGGGCCGTACGTAAATTACGTAACGGATAATCGCCCCTCTCCACCCCCATGTAACGAACCGTAACAAAATGTTTCTACCCCCCTATTGCTGTACGTAATTTATGGTTTCCAGAAATAATAAGATATGGGACTTGAAACTAGTGGAAATTAGTTGTATTTAAGATAATGCGTGCTGTGCAGGGAGAAAACTTCATTTTCAAAATTCTATGATTTTTCTTCGACCAATTTTTTTTCTTTAACCATTAACATTCAAATCCCATTAACATGCATATACAAATCAAAAATTTTGAAATTTATTTCTTTTAAACAAAAAAAGTGACTTTTCTACGATAAGAGATTACTTCTTAAGAAAATACTTAATTTTTCTACAAAATAATTCAATTCTCTACAAAACAATTGACTTTTCAAAGAAATAGTTAAATTTTCAACCTTAAAAGAAAATTCGTAACAAAAAGTTTAATAGTTGATAGTTCAACCTAGAAGGATGAAATGTAATTGAAAAAAAATTAATTTCAAAATCAAAAAGACGAATGTTCAACAAATAAAAAGATTTCTCAGTGATGAAAGAAAAAAAAGTTCACCTGAATTGTTGATCCTGAAAACCAAAAGACGAATTTTCTGTACAAACATTGAATTTTCAACAAGTAAAATAGGAATTTTCAGAAAAAAAATTAATTTTCAACAAAATAGTTAAATTTTTAACCAAAGAGGTAAAGCTTCATTAAAAACAAATTCAAAAGAATAGTTCAACTTTTACCCACGCAGTTAAATTTTCAATTATAATAAATCAGTTCTCAACTAAATAGTCAAACTTTAACAAAAAAGAGACGAATTTTCAAATAAAAATATGAATCTTCAACGAAATAATTATTTTTTAACAAAGTGGTTCAAAAAAAATTTTCAAACAAAAAACTGTTTAAATAAGAAGTGAATTTTCTACGAAGGTATTTGAATTTTCAACCCAAAAAGACGATTTTTCGATAATAGCAGTTAAATTTTCATGCAAAAAGGATGCCTTTTTGAAACAATTATTTAATTTTTAATCAAACAGATCCTTCTTCGTCGAAGAAAGATCAATTTTCTACTAAAGCAGATGAATTTTTAAATCAGAAAGACAAATATTCAAAAATATAGTTGAATTTTCATCGAAAAAATATTTAAATTAATTTTTCTACACAAAATGTGAATTTTTCTCAAAAGATAAATTTTCTACGAAATAGTTGAATTTTCAACCAAACAGTTGCATTCTTATCAAAAAAGATTAATTTTCTGCTCAGATAGATGAATTTTTTAATAAAAAATATACATTTTCCAAAAAATAGTTGGATTTTTATCCAAAAAACATTTAAATTTATTTTTCAACACCAAAATATGAATTTCTGTCAAAAAGTAAATTTTCTACGAAATAGTGGAATTTTCAAGCAAAAAGATTAATTGATGAACAAAACTGTTGCATTTTCAAACAAATAATAAAATTTACAACTAAAAAGACTATTTTCAGGAAGAAGCAACGGCAAAAAAAGAAATATAAATACAAAGCAAATAAATTACTAAGAAGAATGTTATATCAGGATTACCGCAAAACTTAATTTTAAAAATTCTCTAATTTTTCCCTAACCACTTTTTCATTTTCCCTGACCATTAATATTCAAAAACCAGAATATTACATTTGTAACATTTTGAACCTAGAATCTTTTATAAGCGGAATAAAATAATTTTAAATAAAAGTTGAAAATTTTCAAATCTATTCGGTTTGACAGTTATTTAAAGTTATTTAAATCTCGGACTTTTGTAAGATTTTTTTCCAAATCCCTGACTTTTTCCTGAATTAAAAAAAATTGTTGTTGGCTAGGTTCCTTTTTTCACTCACCAGTTTTCTTTGGTGCGTAAAGTTGAATTCATATTAAATTTCTGCACAATTTCTGCGAGATACTTATTTAATTAGTGAATTTCCGAAAGTTACATACATGAATGAAGAACCCCCCTCCCCCTTCAGTAACAAATCGTAACAAAATCTTTTGACCCCTCCCTCCCCCTTAAGCTGTTACGTAATTTAAGTACGGTCCCAAATAAAATAGTTTGAAGAATGAATCAATGAATTTTTTAAGTGTTGAAAATTATATCATTTTTGAACAATTTTAACTTAAAAACAGTACAATTTAGTGATTATAAGTTGTTTCTTGAAAATCTTAAATGAAAAATGTCATTTACAAATGAAAACTTAAAACAATGAAGCAATGAAAACTTTAAAATAATGAATATATTAATTGAAATGTTTTTGAAAATTAAAAAAATATTTTGAAGTTTCAATCTGATGCATACATTTAATTAATTACGTAAGGCATTCAAATTGAAATAGTTCAATTTTTAACGTAAAAATCTATAAATTATTCAATTATAAACAGATTCAGAATCGTCTTATAAAATCAATTTTATTATAATTCTATTGTTAAGAGTCGTACTACAGTTCAATTTTAAAAAAAATCTGCCCGCTTCGCGGGCACATTCTCATCGCGCGCTTCGCGCGCGGCTCGCTTCGCTCGCAAGTTTGAGCACGCCTACGGCGCGCGACTGTTAGATCTCGCGCTTCGCGCTCGATCATATATTCATCTCGCGCTTCGCGCTCGATTATGTATTCACCTCGCGCTACGCGCTCGGGCGTATTCACATCGCGCTTTACGCTCGATTCCTCTAGATCTTTGAACTTCGTGTTCGACTTCGATGAAAAGAAAAAGTTTATTTCTAAATATTAGAAAATTATCAAAACCTCTACACACATTCTCATCCAGATACCCGCGCTTCGCGCTCGATATTTGATTTCAAATTCATTTGAACCCTGCGTTCCACGCTCGGTTCTGTGCACCGTATAATAGAAACAAAAAAGTTTGAGCGCACTTACGGCGCGCGATTTGGGCGTCGCGCTTCGCGATTTGTATTTGATTTCAAATGAACAATAATTATATAAATTAAGCGACAAATTTTATTAGTTAAAATGTTATTTTAGATTTTCCGTTTTTCAAAAAAGTTATTTTTTTCATTTTGAATATATTCTTACAACGAAAATGGATTTTTCCAAAGTTTTCCAAAAATTTGATTTCTTTTACTGTCAATGTTATTTTCACGAATAAAATAAAAACTACGCGTCCTATCGAAACATGATGGATAACAAATTTGTACCTCTTCTTTGAATGAACAAATGTTGTCTCCGTCATGTTTTTCGTAGCCTGTGTTATTCGTCTAAAAATTTATTTTTTCTATTTTCAATGTTGTTTTTTATGAATAAAACAAAAACTATGCATCATATCAAAAAGTGAATAATAACAAATTTGTAGATCTTTTTTAGGTGCATAATTTTGGTCCAGTCATCTTTTGTCGTATCTTGCATAGTTTCACAGCAAAATGGAATTTTTGATTTCTCATTATTTTGTTGTGCGATCAGAATTTAAATTTTTTATTTTTTGAAAAATTCAAAAAGTTATTATGAAAATATTGTAAGGTGTTCAAAAATCAACGTTTTTCTTCTCTTGACTTTTTTTCATAACGTGCGTTTTTCGGCTTAAAATGTTCATTTTCGTTTGTTTTTTGGAATTTTGAAAATGCTATAACTCTGGTAATTTTTTTTTATCTGAAAAAGTCATTAGGATATTTTTTTCCTCTTTTTGCTTACTGCTAACAACCGTCCATAGAATTTCCAAATCTTCAAAAAAAGTGTTCTCAAAAATTTTCAAAATGTGCTCACTTTTTGAAATTTCATCCGAAATAGCTGGTTAACGAACTTGTTCTTTCTTTTTAGGCCCAAAAAAAGTGTGCCAAAGCACAACCCAATCTGATTATTTTTTCGAAAGTTATCGTGCCTACAGACAGACAGACAGACAGACTGACAGACACCTTGGTAAAAACCTTTTTTTCTGGCTCAGGGGGTCTCAAAACGTGGAGATTTGATGAAAACCGACCAAGTCAAATTTTACATAAAACCAATACCTTCTCATTAGAATGAGAATGTAATAAATACTTAATTTATATTTACAGTTTATCAACTTAACATTTTTCTTGTTTTCTTTTTTTTTTTGTCGAAGTTAACCCGTACCACCGAGCCTCTGAAATTAACATGGGGTTTTAAAAGGGAAAAGCTTGATTTAGAAAAAAATGGGGAAAAGAGCTACTTGTTATAAAATTTTTGTGAATTGTTATTATGCTTAGAAAGTGACCCCAAAAAATGCAAAATAGCAGTTCTCTATTAAATTCATACTAAAACCGGTGTCCTTCGGATTTTCTTTACAAGAATTATTTTTAATTAATAAGGGACGAGTTTCCAAGTATTTTGTAAATAAGTTTTTATTATTCAAACAATAATTATTTGTTCATTCAAATCCGGAAGAATATGCCGGATATGTCAATAGAGAGAAAATCTACAGTTTATTATTATTAAAGTAGGGTTATTGTTACATTGTTAGATTAGGATTATTATCCTATTGGAAAATAACTGTCCAGAACCTTTTGCACGACATTATATATAAGAGAAAATAAATTTTTATACTCCCACATCTGCGTGCGTTATTATTTGCTTTATGTACGATTTCAATTTCAGTCAACGTTTACCGACGATGTTTACACATAAATCTGTCTTGGGTCATAGTTTAGGACGCACGCGATTTATTAAGCATTTTGAAAGTCTTCAAATGATTAAAAAATTTGTATCAAAATTCCTAAAAAAATTAACTATAACTTTTTTGTTGAAAAATTAATTTTAAAAGATTATTTAATAAGATTTCCAAATTTTAGAAAAAAAAATATGAATAATTTTAAGGTAGTTTTTTTGTTTTGAGAGATTTTCAAACAATTGATTGTAGGAAAAATTTGAGTTCGAAGATAATAAAATTATTATGGTATTGGATTCCTGGAAAATTTTTCAATGATTTTTTTAAAACAAATTTTTAAGAGAATATTTAAAAAGATTTCAAAACAAATTTTAATGTATAATTAAATGTTTTTAGCTTAAAATTGCTTAAAATAATATAAGTTTGAAATTTTGTAAATTTTTTTATTCATATATAAAGGTTAAAATCTTGTAGTTTAACGGCTTTTAATTAAAAATTTGTAATTGAAAGGTGTTAAAAGCTTCCGTTTTATACACGGAAGAAAAAGGATAGTTAGATTCACTTTTATGTATTGTTAACTTGAAGTTTACTTGTTCGCATTGTACAAGAAACAATTTAAATACTTTTTGATACTGAATGAAATATTGATCTCAAACTATACAAAACCTAAAGTCAGCATTACTACTTCGATCTCATTTTTCGCATTGCAATAAGCACTGCGCGAGATTGTTAGCCTTACTATTTGAAATTGTAAGTAAGTTCAGTGGCACAACATGATCGTGGCACAACTAGAAACGTGTAGGCTAGGATGGCTCAAAAACACATTTTTTCTTAGAGGGCAATGATCCCTCCCATTTTTTTCCAAATCCGAAAAAATAAAATCCCTAATTTTTGTTTTTTCATTTTTTCGATTTTAACTGCTGCCGGTTTTGACTTGAAGTTTCCCATGTAAAATGCATGGGGAAAACTCACTTTTTTCAGTTTTTGAAATAATTGTTTAGGGTTTAAAAAAATGTGACGGGAAAGTATGGAGGCTTGTAGAAAATTATCCAACGAAGAATTTCATCTATCAAACATATGGGTTTAACACCCCTAACACACACCTACGAGTCCCTGAAAACTACCCTTAAAACCAAAAATATCAATTCTTCATAAAAACGATCCTTTGTGCACTGCATTGTCATTTTCTTTCACCTAAAATTATTTATATTGGTCTAGTGGAATATTTATTAACATTGCTTAATTAATTTTAAGTTATTTAAACAAATGCAATTTGTTAAATTTTTTTTCGAAAATTCGTTTTTTTCCTAAAAATGATTACTATTGGTCTCGTGGAATATTTATTAACAATAATTTACCAATTTTAAATTATTTAAACAAATGGAATTTGTTTACATTATTTTCTTTTGAAATTTTTTTCATTAAAGTTTATTGTCATTTCTTCAGTGGAATGTTCATCAACATTTGTTCATTAATTTGCAAAGTTTTAAACAAATTCCATTTGTTTGAATAATTCTTCTTAAACATTTGTTTTTTTTTAAGAAATAAAGGATTTTTGTCTACAAATTCTTCGAACTGCAGTTTATTATCTCTAATAACATGAGTTTATTATATAATATAAATTATTATTGATTTTCAACAACCTTTAATTTGTTTAAACAATCATTTTTCCACAAAATTTGCAAATTTTCCTTCATTGTTTCAACAATTAAGTGTTAATTCTTAACAGGAACATACAAGGTGTCCATGCCAGGGCTTACCGAAAATTATGCAACCCGTCTTACACGCCAATGCTATTCTTATTTATGGCCGTGTACAGCGGGTTGCATAGTTTTGTGGTAAGCCCTGGCGTGGACACCCTGTATAATATTTGGATAAGTATTCGAAAAATATTTCTCCTAAGAGACATCATCGACACTTTCGAGTATACCTGTTGGCTTATCATTAGCAGAAATCCTTGCACCTATGTATAATTTTATACCTTTTCCAATTGCTTAAATAATTAAAAATTAATTAATTATTGTTAATAAATATTCCACTAGACCAATAGTAATAATTTTTAGGATAAAGCGAATTTTCGAGAGAACAAAATTATTTAAACAAATTTCATTTGTTTAAATATTCAAAAATTAATAAATTATTATTGATAAATATTCCAGTAGAGCAATAGTAATAATTTTTAGGAAAAAAACGAATTTTTGAAGAAAAAAAAATTATTCAAACGAGTTCCATTTGTTTAAATGATTGAAAATTAATAAAGAAATATTGATAAATATTCCACTAGACCAATATAAATAATTTTAGGTGAAGAAAAGAGGAGAATACAGTACCCAAAAGTCGTTTTTATGGAGAATTGATATTTTTGGTTTTAAGGGTAGTTTTCAGGGACTCGTGGGGGTGTGTTAGGGGTGTCAAACCCATATGCCCGATACATGAAATTCTTCGCTGGATAATTCTCTACAAGCCTCTATACTTTCCCGTCATACTTTTTCAAACCCTAAAAAATTATTTCAAACACTGAAAAAAGTGATTTTTCCCCATGCATTTTACATGGGAAACTTCAAGTCAAAATCGGCAGCAGTTAAAATCAAAAAAATAAAAAAACAAAAATTAGGGATTTTCATTTTTTGGATTTTGAACAAAATGGGGGGGGGGTCGTAGCCCTCTAGCATGAAAAAAAATGTTGCCATGCATTTTTGAGCCTACATTGTAGGCCACCTCCGCAAATTTTTTTAGGAGGTCCGTCTGAAATTAAAACAGAAGGCCGACTTATAACTTATCAGTAAAACAACAGATTTTTTATAAAATGAAATAAATTGTCGGAAACTATTTTATAATGTTTTCTCTTTTTTTAATATTAGTTCACGTTTTGAGGTTAGATTTCGGTTCCGTATCGATTTTTAACATCTTTCAACAATAATTGTGGGGTCAATTTGCAGTATCAGAAAAAATTAAAAATTTGGAACAATAATTTTGCATAGTTACGAAAAATGAGAAATTGGGTTTCAGGTTATTAAGTACTGAATGGAAGGGACAAAATTGTAAATAAAAATAATTAGCCAGTGTCGAGAAAAATGAAATTGGATTTTTTACTTTGAGGTTAGAAAAGCTTCTCGGACAACCTTAAACAGCAATAATTATTGCGATTATTACTATTTTCCTCATATTGGGGTTTTTCTTGTAACATTATGTCCGTTGAAATTAGGTGCAAGCAATTTATTATTTTATCCTATCGTAGATTGTACTATATCAATATTTTCAGAATGTGATCGATTCAAGTATTCAAGGAAAATTGTTTTTGAACTTTTTATTATAAAAGCGTAGAAAAAAAATTATAAAACGATAACCATCATCAGCATATGGATCGTAATGCATATTTTAATGCGCCTGAATAATTGCCATATATTTTGTTGCTGCAAGCCTAAGGAGGCATAAATGGCAACATTTCCACCAAGTCTTTCTTTTTCACCTCCGTTAAAACCGATCCTGTGGGATCTCTTTGTAATTCCAAGGCATTGTTTTTAATTTTTAAAAAACCACAAACTTTTACCGTAACACACAAAAACACAAGCCAAATACACGCGTCCTTTCGTCTGCTACGAGAGTGATTTCTCGATACTGCGCATGCGCGGCGATCGATCGGGATCAAGTATACACATTGGCGCTTGACACCCCAGCCGTTATTTTTTCAGGGCAAATTTTGAAAAATGATGCCTCAAAAAAATCCTTTGGCAGGCATGTGTATTAGAATTTATCTGCACGGAGAAAAAAATTTTTTGGATCCAAAGAAATGCATTTCTTTGATTGTATTTATTTGAGCCAGAAAACCGTTTACCTAATTGTACTGAAATCGTTCAAAAGTAACAAACTCGTGCATTGACTCAAAGAAAGCATTTCTTTGGGCGCCATTTCTTCGAAATAAAGAAATATTTCTTGGCCTCAGAATATGAGATAATCAACTCAAGGAATTTAAATCTTAAAAACTAACAACCTAGTTTCCTTGAATCTTGCTTTCGAATCCAAAGAAATATTTTTTCAGTTCAATAATTTTGAGCCTTTGAATTAAAAAATATTTTTATTGAAATAAGTAGCTCATCGATGCGTCCCGTGCAGAAATTGCCCAATTTGGTCCCGATTTCCGATGTGGCCCCGATCGGGTTTGCCACATTGTGGTTGTCGCATGGCTACTCTTGTGGTTCGGGTCGGAACCACATATCGAGAAAATACCAGCTGTAAATTGCAGCGCCATCTGCTGTGCCGACCGCCTGATATATCTGATGTTTTATTTTATATTTTCCACAAGACGGTTTGGTTTTGAGTGTAATGTGATTTCAAAAATAATTAAAATGCCAAAAACAAAAAGTACCTTATGGGTACGGAAATATAGGTCAATTGCTGTCATTCCCTAGTGCGCAATGAGGATGAAGGTAAGTAGATTTATTAAAATCAGTCGACTAAACCTAACCTCAAAATAAATTGAGAATAATAAGTTAAGAAAACCATATGAACATTAATTTAAAAGTACGAACGTTAGCAGAGGTTATGTTTGTGATTTCACAAACTCATCCTTTCGATTGTTTGGGCAAGAAGGCAACTTTGTACAGGGTTAGACAGCAAAGCCACGTGTAGCCATGTGATTCATTCGCTTAAGTTTATGTTAATTAATTATGCTAATAATTCTAGTATAACCTGGTAAACGAAAATAAGTTTACAATGAACCTATGAGTAAAATAAACCTTTCAACGACAGTGAAACGTTCGTGTAAGTACGTCTCAATTGGTACTTTCTCTCTTTCAAATTTCCGACAGTGCAATCGAGAAAATTCACTTAATTTGAACAAATTTTTGTTTTGCTTGTTGCACAAATAACGCTTGGATATTTAACCGATCCAACATTCTTCAGTATGCTATTATTGTGATAATTACGACAATTTCTATCTACAACATTAGTGTATTGCAAAGGTACGGATAGTTGCTTCAGAATTTTCAGTGTCATAACCTCACTTTGCTAGTCTTTTTTGCATGAACAGGACTACAAAATGCTGAACACCTGTTTAATTTATATTAAGTTGGACTGAAAAATATGAAAAATGTTCTGTTTTGATTTTCTAATATTTTTCAATAAAGTATAAAGTTCTCAATTTATTGTTTATTTATTACTGCAAGAAAATTTAAATAATAGTATGGCTAAACATAAAAAAATAAAAGGGCGCTGCTCTGGGCCAGATCCGACCGTCCTTATGGATGCCCAGTCTGGCCCTGATCAGGCTAGGCGTTTCATTTCGAATCTGGCGCTGGAAGGATCGCCCGACTGGGCCCACATTCTGCCACATCTGGGCCCGACCCGCGCCACGCCGAAATTTCTGCACGGGGTGAAACAAATATTTTGATTTTTTCGAATCAAAGATGTGTGTGGTGAGCCCACACTTGTAGTTATTTACTACAAGAAACTATCCACCTAGAAAACACTACCGAATCAGGTAGTGTCACAACTACCCCTAAAGGCTCGCCGAAAGGGAAATGGCTTAATGGTATAAAAAAATTAAAGAAAAGAAATATTGACATAAATGAAAGCAATATTAATTAAGTGAAAGAGATATTTCTTACGTATAAGGGGATTGATAGTGTTGTTCTAATAGAACGTGTCATTGGTTGAATAAAGAAATTTGCTCACTTAAGTAATAATTTATTCACTTGGAAGATATGTTGCTTTTAATAAATATAGTGAAGCAATTTATGACCAATAAATATTTCCTCCAAGTGAAGAAATATATTTTTGAAATAACTTCATAGAGCATTCATTCGAAAAAATATTTTGGTAAAATTCCTTATTTGTACCGAGTAGTTCAAAACTATGCCGCCAGGTGCGCAGAGTTTATAGTCTCGCAATAGAAATGGATTCTCCAGTCTAATATATTATTATAAATTATAATCATCATAATTGCATTTGAACCTTTTTTCAAAAAATGGGCCTGTTTAATTTTTATACTTTGTCTATTTAACATTTTTAAATAATAGGAGAACTTTCTGTTTGAGTAAATTGTTCTTTGAATCAATTAATATTTTCTCAACTCTATTACGTCCTTTTTAAAAACAATATGCCGCAGCTTAGAAACAAATAAACATTTCTTTCCGTTGAAAAAAATTTCTTTGTTGCAAAGAAATATTTAGTTCACCAAAAAATACGCTTATTTGAATCAAAGAATCATATATTTGGTTCGCAAAAAACTTTTACTCAGTCCGAGTTAAATTTATTTGTATGTAATAATTATTTTCTTGAGCTTACACCATACTTCTTTACATTACGGAATTCACCTATCATATCAAATACTTAATTATTACAGTCAATAACAAATCTGTTTCGCTTAACGACTATTTTACAGAGTCGAGTAAGTATTTCTATGCTTTAAGCATGGCGTCCCTCAGATCCAAGCAAAAGATTTCTTTAATCTGAAGAAATATTTCTTCAGCCATATTCTGCTCTACCATTTCTTTGAATCAAAGAAATTTCCTTTGATTCAAATCAGTTTTTTTTTCAGTGCACGACATAAAACAAATTATAGGTATCAAAAGCCTTCTGACTCGGATAAATGGCAGTCAATTTTCCCGAGTGTGGAAGTTAGATAATTGAAATTATTTTTTAGTGTTTCAAACTTTAGAATCATACTTGCTTTTCAAATATATGAAAAGCCTAACTTTCATTTATATTATTATAATAATTTGTACTTAAAAATATACTTTTAAATTATTTATAAGTCGAATTATTCAACAAACTGTTTCATAATAGGTACCTTTACCCTAGTCGTGTTTGATATCAAATTAATCAGTAATGGACAAAAAAGTATAATATGTAATCATATTTCGACTTTAACTATTCATTAAAGAACGCTAATTAGCATTAGCGCGTCAGAGTGGCAAAAGAACGCTCCCGCGAGCTGTCCGCTCCATTAGCGCACATCTGTCGCATTCCTCGGAAAACCCGAGGCGAGACGAGGAAGTACGAGACGGGACGAGAAAGAATGCAACGAGACAAATTCACGTCGACGGCTACAGAAGCAAGACCTGGAAGGTGTGTGGGCACTGTGATATTTTCTTTGACAGCTCTTTTAGTTTTTATTGACTTCCTTGCGGGATACAACAGTTGTGGGACTTTTGTAAGTGTTATTTTTTTGGCGGGATTGTTTGTGAAGTTCTCGTAGTTGCAGACCATAGCCGCAAGAACAATTTAACTGAAAATGTCATCAAATGAAACAACAAGGGTGAGTACTTTTCTCTCAACATATGTAATTAATTTTTTTGATTTAATCTTCTGTTCAATATTTTGGCTGAGGTTTTTTTTCTTTAGTGACTGAAAAATCTTCCTTAGTTAAAAATTCAACACTTCTTTTCTTAAATTCCTTTTTTTGTTGTTTGAAAATTAGTCTGTTTTGGTGGAGGCTTGAGTTACTGAAAAGAAAACAGAAGTGCCAGTAGTCAAACATTTGGAGCCGGTAATATCAAACATATTATTTTTGAAAGAAAGAATAATTATTTTCAAAATGAGCCGAATTCAGTTTTTAAATTTTTGACGACACTTACGCAAATGCAATTTCCTGTTTTGCTCCCTGTTCAAAATTTCTAAAGTTAGATTTGAAAAACGACACTTTTGAGTATTGTCTCCACGCAAATCCTTTATATTCTGCTTTTTGTGTGTGAAAATAGTATTTTTAATTAACTTTCATAAACAAATTGGTTAAGCAATACAAAAATTGACGATGTTTGACTGGGAGTGCAAAATTATTCAGGGAAATGCGATTTTTTGAGAAATAAACCAAATTTATGATGTTATTAGTTTCATATCCGATAATTTTAAGGTGGTTCAAAAGATTAATAAAAAAGATTGTATTTTTCCCTTGTTAAATTCTTAATTAGCACATACCCATAAAGCAAAAACTGCCGCGGTTTTCGAAAAAAAAACCTCAGTTATGCGTATTCAGGTGCCACTTTTTGACCTCTCACAAACAGGCTACGTGTCATTTACTTATTGTTAGTCGTGGTTTGATAGCGAGGATATCTAAAGCTACAAATGTATTCTTCTGACATGTATTATGATACTAGTAGTCTTGTGCGCGCCTATTCATGTTTTTTTTATGAAAAAGAATAAACCAAATACTTATTTTTTCTACAAAATATTTATAAAAAATAATTAGAGGGCACTACAGGATGATGTACGCATAGCCTTTAATAAGGAGCTCCTTCTCATATTTTTCTCTGTTAAAGCTAAAGGAGTAATGGATTTCTCATAATTTATTTGTAGGTAAATTATGCCATCGTTATCATCTTGAAAAAATTGTGAATATAATTATAATTAAATTAATTATAATCGGCTCTTAAATTTGTTTGACACTAAACTTATGTGTAAATTATATTGCCGTAATACATTTTTTATTTTATAAATTAAAAGGAATGTTATTTATAAAATTAATTGTGAATTATTCGTTTTAACATGTATATGAGTATATGAGAATATTAATTTTCATTATTATATAAGTTTTACAAAGTTTAAAGGAATGAATGATACATATAGAATAATGGCAGTAATTACCAATCTTTCAGTTTTTAAGAAATATGATAACAAATTTTTAAAATGTCTATTTGCTCCGCAATTATTGCCGTTTATACTCTATGGTACATAATCCATTAGCCACTAATATTTTATTAATCATTGAGAGATGTAGTGAATTTTTTTCATGAAAAATTAAAATTATCCTGTCGATAGAACTTTCCAGGCCTTTATAAACGTTACAGTATTTTTCTCGTTAAAAGCTAAATTAAACAAAAACTTTTCAAACAATTTTTTTTTTCCTTCTGCGAAAATCTGTCATTTTTTTTTTTTTTTTTTAAATTTTTGTTGGTTGATAAATTTGTTTTTTTGATTTGAAAATAGTGTTTTTAGTGCATTTTTTTCAAAATAGTAGCAAAGCAGCGTCATCGCTTGAAAAAAGTGTCAAATATGTTAGTGTCAATAGTGTGTTTTGAGCCCAACGCCTGAATTTGTAGTTTGTTATAATTTATTTGAAAATAGTGACCTAGCCAAACCGAAAAAAGAAGAGAAATTGCCCTACAAAAAACGTCTGATTTAAAATTATTCGGAAGTATTGTATTTTGAATACGAAGTTGTCGAAAAGCAGATTTCCAGAGAACATCTCGTGAGTGCGCAGCAATAAAATTAATTCGATGTTTTTTGCAGCAAGACCCATTTCTAATCCAAAAAGTGACTTAAAGAAAATATTTGCAACAATAGTGTGACTGATGTTCTTTTGGATTTGAAAGCATTCCGAAAAAATCAATTCGTAAAATTTCAAACAATTAAAGTTAGAATTTAAAACATGGAAATAAATTGGAAAAAATTTAAAACTCCAAAAAATGTGATTGATTTTAGTGAATTTAAAATGATTTTGGAAAACTAAAAGAGAATTCAGAAGAATTTGATTAAATATTGAAGAATTCAAAATGAGTTTAAAACACTTCAAGACGAATTAAACACAAACTGAAAACATAAAAATATATCCATTTAACTGAATAGAATTATTGATATAATTCAAAAGAATTCAGGTAAATTATATGAAATTTTATAGTATTTTCTTGAATCCTGGAAAATTGATGAAAATACCTTGAGAGCTTTTAAAATCCATTGAAATCTTCGGAAAACAATATTTTGGAATTCCTTGAAATTTTTTAAACTCTTCAAAATCCCTTGCATATTTTAAAAGCACTCTAAAATATTTCCAATCCTTTAAAACTCTTTCAAATTATTGAAATCCTTTGATTCTTTAAAAATCACTTGAAACTTTTTAAAGCTTACGAAAATGTCTTGACATCTCTTAAAATACTCTAAGAGTTCACAAATCCTTTACCATTTTTTGAAATTTCTCAAAGTTATTGAAATCTCTTGGAAATGCCTTGGAGTCTTTTCAAATTTCTTACATATCTATTTTGATTATTTTAAAATTACTTGAAAGTTGAAACTTTTTAAAGCTTTCGAAAATGCATTTTGAAATCTTCTAAACTACTCTAAAATATTTCCAATCATCCGAAATCAATGAAATTACTGAAATAAATTGAAAACTCCTAGGAATCTTTTAGAATAATCTAAACGTTTTCAAGTTCTCAAAACTTTCTTAAAATTCCCTGGAACTTTTTAAATCTCTTTAAAATCAAATAAAAATTTAAAAGATATTTGAAATTATTCAAATAAAAAATTTCCTTGGAGTCATTAGAAATTCCCCAAAATATTTCAAGGCCTTTTAAAACTTTGAAAATCACTTAAAACTTTTTTAAGCTTTCGAAAATTACTCTAGAATATTGCAAATCCTCTGAAATCAATTAAAGTACTGAAATCAATTAACAAATCCTTGGAATCTTCAAGAAACGTCTAAAAGTTTTCAAATCCTGTAAATTTTTTTGAAATTCCATCAAAGTGTTGAAATCTCTTGGAAATACCTTTGAATCTTTTGAAATACCCTAAAATATTCCTAATCTTGATAAAATCCTTAAAAAATCCTTTTGAATCAACTAAATTACTAATATCGGTGGAAAATTCCTTGAAATCTGTTACAGTATCCTAAAATATTTGAAACCCTTTAAAATCTTTTGGCATTCATTGAAATTATTGACATCTCTTTCAACTGCTTTGGATTCTTCTCAAATGCCCTAAAATATTCCCAGTCTTTTAAAATGCCTTCAAATTATTAAAGTATATAGAAAATTCCTTGGAATCTATTGAAATTCTTTCAAATATTTTCCTGCAATTATATATCAATTTGAAATCTTTTAGAATCAATTGAAATTTTTTAAATCCTCCTTAAATCCTATTAAATTAGTGAAATCAATTAAAAATTCCTTAAAATATTTTATAATACCTCAAAATATTAGAAATGTTTTGAAATCTTCTGAAATTCCTGGAAATTGTTTGAAAGCACACACTTACTGTCGAGCGAAGACGATATGAGCGGCCTACAGTAAACAAACGTTACGGAGCGTTACTCTCGAAAATCGTCATAATCGAAAACGACAATATCGTTTAGAGATTTCTTAATAAGGATAACTAAGCCGTCACAGAAAAAACAGAATGTAATCTTTAGTTTTTACAGTCATTTCAGAGCAATCTTTACCTGCAACTAAAATTAACTTCACATGTTAAGATTTACCCACCACATGAGAAATGGTTACCATGTCAACTCCATTGAATCTTGTTTTGTTGCGATGCGAAAAAATTCAGCTTTATCTCTTTGAAAATTACTCGCAACAAAAATTCACTTCTGTTTTTTCTGTGGCAGTACAGTTAGTACTAGGAATCGAACTTGTTAATAAATGCACCATATGAATGGCAGGAGAGAAAGTGAAGATATTATCAGGCTTACGCTGGCTTATCTTCAAAACCATCATTATCAACAATAAAGATCAGGAACTGAAAACGCTATCTAAGATAATTATGGTAATTAATGTAAAACAATTATGGTCGAGAATACCTCTAAATGTAAAAATAGGGCTTGTATCAGGAGGGCGTAAGGCAATAAGAAATACATTATTTATAAGGCTGTAGATAAATAATGGCTTATCGTACAAGAAAATGTCACACCCGTAAAAAGTCATTTTTTTTTTAAATTTATGGAAAAATTGAAAAAACAATTCATTCGGCTGATTGACTTTTTTGGATATAAAAATTCTTAGAAATAATAAGAATTGGATATTAAGAACGCTATTAGCACTAGATTTTTAAACGTGAAAACATTATTTAACTTTTTTTTTGGCTACTTCAAAATAGTCAAAAAAATTCAAGCTTAGCATCATTAAAAGTTGTGAAGTTTCTGTAAACAAAACAAAAAAATATATGTAAAAGATTTTTTTTTTTAATTTTAAATGAGTGTTCTATGAACTAAATCCATAAAAATACATTTTGTTTGATATTTTAAACAATTCTAACTTGATCAAAAATGATTTTCTCTAAAATATGACTTGATATTATTATTTGTTATTGAAAACTGTATGCATGAAAATTGGTAATAATGTTTGAAGAGGTAGAGCACTTTGTGATTATAGTCAAATCATTAGATTGATGGATGCTGCATAACAATAAACATTTTTTTCATGAATTAAAATATATCTTTTTAATATAGTATTTAAATATAGTTTCCTTTTCGTAAATCACTAATAATTACAACTAATAGTCTCAGCTAATACTCACCGCTAATACTGATCACTATACTCATTAGGGTGACTCAAAAACACTTTTTTTTCTTAGAGGGCAACGATACCTCCATTTGGTTCCAAATCCGAAAAAAAAATCGCTAATTTTTGTTTTTTCGTTTTTTCAATTTTAACTGCTGCCGGTTTTGACTTGAAGTTTAGGGTTTGAAAAAATGTGACGGGAAAGTATGAAGGCTTGTAGAGAATTATCCAACTACCCTTAAAACCACAAATATCAATTCTTCATAAAAACGATCTTTTGAGCACTGTATTCTCATCTTTCTTTACCAAAAATGATTCATATTGGTCTAGTCTAGTGGAATATTTATTAACATTACTCAATTAATTTTCAATTATTTAAACAAATGGAATTTGTTTAAATATTCTTTTTCCTAAAAATTATTACTGTTGATCTCGCTGAATATTTACTGAGAATAATTGATTAATTTTCAATTATTTAAACAAATGGAATTTATTCAAATAATTTTCTTTTCGAATTTTTTTATTGAAGTTTATTATTATTTCTTCAGTGGAATGTTTATCAACATTTGTTAATTAATTTGCAAAGTTTTAAACAAATTCCATTTGTTTACTTAATTGTTCTTGAATATTTGGTTTTTCCTTAGAAATAAGGATTTTTTGTATAAAAATTCGTCGAACTGGCAGTTTATTATCTTTAATAACATAAATTCATCAAAAAATATTTTCCAATTCTATAAAAAATAAATAACGATAATAAACTGCCAGCTCAACGAATTTTTGGAAAAAACATTTTTGAGTCAACTGGAACTTGTGTAAATGTTCAAAAATTAATAAATCAATGTTGTTAAATGTTTTACTAGGCCAACAATAATGAATTGCATAAAGAAAAAAATTTTAAAAACAAATTATTAACACAAATTCCAATTGTTTGAATAAGTGAAAATTGATAAATTATTGTTAATAAATATTCCACTAGATCAATAGTAATAATTTTTAGGAAAAAAACGAATTTTCGAGAAAAAATTATTAAACAAATTCCATTTGTTTAAATATTCGAAAATTAATAAATTATTGTTAATAAATATTCCACTAGACCAATATAAATATTTTCAGGTAAAAAAAGACGAGAATACAGTGCCCAAAAGGTCTTGGATCATGGGTTTTAAAGGTAGTTTTCGTTGAATAATTCTCTACAAGCCTCCATACTTTCCCAAATGTACATTTTTGGTGCTTTTAAGCGAAAAGAAATAATTTTTTCTTCTGACCTTGCTGAAATTACATTGCCAATGATTTTTTCTGAAAAAGCGTTTGTAGCCCATCAATAACTGTTTATTTTATAAACAAATTATATAAACAAATGCACATTTTAGGCTATTTTAGGTGAAAATAAACCGTTTTTTCTTCTGACCCAGCTAAAATTATATTGCCAATGCCAATAATGTTTTCTGAAAAACTTGTTGCCACCCATCAATATTTGTTTATTTTATGAAAAAATTATATCAAAAAATGCCAGTGATATTGTGTGATGAAGTTTGATTACAAAATGAAATCTATTAAATTTGTAACAAATGATGTAAGTGTATACAAATTTTAGTAATTTGAAAATAAAGAGAAATCATTCAAATCACATAGTACATTTGTTTATATAAATTGTTTATAAAATAAATCAATATTGATAGGTGGGGAGAAAGTTTCCAGGAAACGTTATTGCCAATATAATTTTAGCAAAGGCATAAGAAAAAACGGTTTATTTTCACCTAAAATACCCTAAAATGTGCATTTGTTTATATAATTTGTTTATAAAATAAACAAATATTGACGGGTTAGAAACTTTTTTTTAGAAAAAATCATTTGCAATGTAATTAAGGCGAGGAGAAAAAATGATTTTTTTCTGGTCAAAATCGCCCAAAATGTGCATTTGTTTATATAATTTGTTTATAAAATAAATAAATAACAAGTAATCTTAAATTTTCATGTCCACGCATCATTCTAACCATGAGAGCTAGCGATTGCAGGGCAGGGATATACTTGAAAAGCGAATAACATCTAATGTTGATTATTTGTTAACACAATTTGTTTGTAACAATTAACTATGCAAGTTAACAATTTTTTTATCTTCCCCATACCTTTGTGCATTAAACGCAAGGGACGAGATGTATCAGAAAAATTTTATTTAGAAGATAAAAAATAAAATTTTAAAAATCGACATTTTTTCCGTTGTTTGCATCAACATAAAAATTAAATAAACAAAAAAATGAAAAATCTACTCTCACCATTTTTTTAAGAATTTAGTTCTGAGTTATTCAGAAAAAAGAAAACTGAAATCGGTGCAAAATTGCGTTCTAAATGTCATTTTGAACCTCGATTTCCGATTTCACCCCACTGTGTGGCGCGGGGATTAAGTAGGTGACTACAGGTAAGCCTGTAGTAACATAGAAAAAACGAAATGTAATCTTTACATCGATTTCAGAATAATCTTTACCTGCAACAAAAATTAACTTCACATATATTAAGATTTACCCACTACATGGGAAATGGTTACCATGTCAACTCTATTAAATCTTGTTTTGTTTCGATGCGAAAAAATTCAACTTTTTCTACTTGAAAATTACCCGCCACAAAAATTCACTTCTGTTTTTTTCTGTGAAAGCAGTAGTATATCTGTAGTACTTGGCTGTAATTATCCTGTATAGCCATTCCTGCGTAGTACAGTTTCGTAAGGGTTAGCCGAAGCCCTCATTTTTCTAATAACGTCCGACATATACATGGGCACATTATGTCTAGAACCTTTCATTCTTTTTATAATTTTATCTCAAAATGATTTAAACTCTACAAATATTTTTTTCTCCAGGATCCTCTTTCACCAGGCCCTTGTGATATCAGTGACGATGAGCTAGTTTCAATAGCAGTACGTGACCTGAACCGCCACCTAAAGCTGAGAGGTCTGTCTCGCGATGAGATAGTCAATATCAAACAGCGGCGAAGAACATTAAAAAATCGAGGCTATGCCGCCAGTTGCCGGGTCAAACGCATCGAGCAAAAGGATGGATTGGAAACTGAAAAAACTCAGGAGTACAGAGACATGGAAGCAATGCAGGATGACAATAACAGGATGCGAGAGGAAATAGAATCTTGGCATTCTAAATACTTAGCTTTAAAAAAATTCTCTTCACAAGAAAAAATCCATCTTCCACCTGAATTGGAAACGATGTAAAATTGTAAATTATCACTATTAATCTATTATAATTGCTCTAATTGCACATTAATTTAGTAAAATAAAATATTGAAAGCACTCGGATGAGGGGAATAAAGTATTTCGTTTTTATAAGATTTTATGTTTTTAGTTAAGTTATCTCAGTGTTTTGAAGAATCTGGTGAGGTTTACAGAAGGAGGGCGAAGAAAGAAAGAATGGCCGGGGAGATGGAAGGGAATAAAATTAGAAGAAGTAAAAGAGTTTAAGTGTTTAAGTGTTTGGGATATACCTTGCCAGAAAATGGAGATCATAGAGCTCATATAAGAGAAAGGTTAAAAAAAGCAGCAGGGGTAATAGAACAGATATGGGGAATAGGAAAAAGGTTTTTAAAAAATTGGAGAAGGAGAATGTCGTTATTTGGTACACTGTTGTGGCCGGCATTAGGTTATGGAGCAGAGATATGGGGATGGAAAGAAAGGAAAGAGATTGAAAGTGTACAAGAAAGGTATATAAGGTGGACGCTAGGGGTAGACTGGAGGACGTCGGGATATATGGTGGGAGAAGAAGCGCAAAGGGATCAATTAAGTACTAGAGCGGGAAAGAGGGCATGGAATTTTGAGACGAAGCTCAGGTAGGGAAAGGGAGGGTAGTTAGTGAGATTGTGTTTGATGGAGGTAGAAGAATGGAGAGGGAAGGCAATGGAATTAACGAGATGGGAAGAAGAAAGGAGGGAGTTCTTTGAGGCTAGAGATAAGGGACTGGAGTCAACAATGAAGAAGTGGAAAAAAGGGAGAGGGAAAGACAATTAATAGAAAGATGGAGGATGATTGAGGAATCAAAATATAATGAATGGTATAAGATGATAAGAAAGGAAGGAGTACCAAAGTATTTAGAAGAGGGATGGGGAGAGGAAAGATGAACCAGAATAGCTAGATTTAGATTGGGAAACGAGGTAAGGGCAGTTATGTATTGGGAAAATAAAGTATTGGGAAACGGAAGTTGTTTAAATTAGAAGCGTAAAGATTTGTGATTAATGGTTGTGTAACTAACACTTCCCAAATTGCGCTATCGTCAAAAAATAGAAATAAGGATATAGATATAAGATTTTCTGTAAATAGGTGTAAATATAATTGTAAATAGTAAGGAAAAGATTTTATAAAACATGTAGAAGGAAGTGTTGTAAGAAACGGAAGTTATGTAAACCCTTCGGGGACACGTTATGAATACAGAAGAATCAGAAAGACTATAAACTTATTATACAGATAGAAAAAAACTGCCTAATTATTCAAATCCTTTAGTAAAACTATTTATTGTGGGGATCTTGCAGCTTTAATTCAATTTCATATTTAAAATTTTAAATAAAAACTTTAAGCTCCAATGCTCTTGCGTTGGAAATTGGTTAGGGCACTTTGAAATGAATGCATTCAACGAAATAAGATCTCGAATAAGATAAATAGTCACAATTGAGGAGTTTCAAACAGACTTTGAGAAACTGGATTCAAGCAAATTTCTTTGTTGAATATAGTAATTTGAGAGTTTAGATAAATAGTATTTCACAGGAAAATCGAATCTGAAAAATCTAATTTTAAGGCTTACACTTATAGAAATAAAATACAAAATTTAGACAACCTAAATTTCAAAATAAGTCAAATAATGAAACCTTTAATACGAATAAGTTTTTAAATGCTCTGTTTGGGATGCAAAAAAATACAAACACAGGGATCACAGCGCAAAAGGAGCTCAAAAAGAGGAAATTGGGTAATTTTCTCAGGAAAAAGGAGAAAGATTAAACATTTATTTACACATGTCGAAAAGTACAATCTTTTTATAAGAAATGTTATATATTTAAAATAATAAAATTAGTTAAATACACAAATTTTATATGTTTAGCACCGTTTTTATAAATATTTCTTTCCAAGATTTGTCACTTCTTCCTTAACATAATTAATACTTTCAATACAAATTTAAAACTACACGCTTCAGTAGAGCGAAGTAAAAATGCTAAAGTTAATCGAATCGTTTTAGCTGAGGGCTAACAACTTGCGGGTCGACATCCAAAACAAGTAAAGAAAAACATTTTTGAACCCGTTTAACATCTTCTGTTCTCTTTTTTAAATTTACAATTGAAAATGTTTTAAATTCAAATAAAAATTGTGCCTTATTTAGAACTTTTTGAAAATGTACAGACACATGTTTCTTGGATTGATTTGAACCTGAAATTTCTTTAGCTTGAACCAAAGAAACCTGTTATTATTTCTTATTCTTGGAAAACATTTTTTTTCTTAGTGTTTACAACGTTCCAAAATCGCAAAAAAATTGAAGCTTCAAAATCCTAAATCACGACAAGTTTTTTTTTCAAAAAAGCAAAATGATGAAATGTTTCTTTGGTTCAAGCTGAGTAAATTTGAGGTTCGATATATTCAAATTTTTTCAGAATGTGCGCATATGACTCAATCCAAAAAACATGTTTTTGCACATTTTCAAAAATTTTGAGTAGCTGAATTTTTTACACACTCTTGGAGAGTTACTTCAAAGAATGTTGTGGGTTATTAAGTTCAAAATTTATTTTAAATATGAAAAAAAGATTGTAACATTTGAACAATAGCGAAAAGTGACATTTTTTACGAAAAAATTTATAACCATTAATGCCATTTTTCATTTACGATTAGTACCATTTTTCAATGCTGAAGGGACTTAAATAAGTTTTAACATGCCTGGGGTCTTTTCGACCCCAGTGTGCCAGCGAAGGGTGAATAATGTATTCCAGTGCTATAATTGCTTTAATTATTATTCAATAATGGGTACACTTACTAATTTCAAAAAAAATGTCCGCGTAATCCAAATATCGTATGTTTAAAGAGAAAAGAAGAAGTTTCATAAGAATAGGGAAAAAAGGGAAATTTCGAGAAAAACGGCTTTTATATTAGGCTTTATGATTGCTTGGTGGTTAACTTTTCGACATCTGAATTTACTTTTTTAAACTTTTAAAAACATTATTTTTCGTCTACATGTTTCGTCCCAGACTGACTTACCAGGCTCTTCAGTAAGGCAATGTGAATCATTAATAATATAATTTGCTCGATAATATATTTATCTCGTGCTTCGCGCTCGGTCTTTGCATTTCCCCCAGATTTGTGAACAGACCTTTTTATTTTAAATTAAAGGTCGAAGCATCGACAACTGTCATTTGGTGATTGTGAATTCTCTTTTGTTAAAACTCCTTCGGCTTTAACGAACACATTCTCATCACGCATCTCGTGCTTGGCACTCGATTAAAATTTTTTCAAAGCGTGAACTTTTCTATTATTATGTTATTTAACTCTATTATAAAAAATGTATATTATATTAATTTTTCTATCTCGGTCGGGGACTGCTTATTTAGATGAACTTTTCTACATTATGTTCAACACTATTATATCAAATGTATATTATATTCATTTTTGTACCTCGAGCTGGTACTGCTCATTCAGATATTTCAAAATAATGTAAACATTTTATTTTTCAAGATTACTTTAATATTTTCTCTTTATTCTGCAAAAAATAATAAATATATAATATATATATTATTATTATTATTATTATGTTATATATAAGCAATTTTGTTATTAAACATTTTATTGTAACTTGTGTCGTTTTTCCATAAACTTAATTTGTTCATTTTCAATGTACATAGAATTTTTAAACCTTGGAAAGAGTAATCTCAAAAATTTTGAAAATGCTCTCATTTTTTGACTTTTCATCGAAAATGGCAAACGAACTTGAACTTCAGTTCAGGACACTTGAAGAGTATACCAAAGGCCAATCCAATCTGTCAATCCTTTCGAAAGTTTTCGTGCTACAGACTAAAAATCTAGGCATACATACATGCATACATACACAAACACTCACAGAAAGACACATTCGTGAAAACCTGTTTTTTGGGTTCAGAAGGTTTCAAAATGCGGACATTTGATGTCAGATATGGTGTTTTTTTAAGTGATTAAGACGGCATGTATTTTACCGATTTAACGAAGAAAATGTTTTGTTAAAAATATGAGTATTTGCATTCTTAAAATTGAAAATGCGGATTATCAAAAAATGGTCAAGATTATCTTTTTACTTCTGATTCTTATAATATCTCTCTCCTCTTTCGGAATCCGTTAGAAAACGTTAAAAAATTACAAATTGACAAAGAGACCCATTTTTCGGCAAATCGGTAAGATACGTTTCGTCTTATTTCCTTTGAAAAACAGCATATTTGAAAAGCAACTGATTCTGTGAGCTGAGCATGGACTGCCTGCACAATTTGAAATGAATTCGGTCATTTATCAATATTCATTATTAATAATTAATTAATTATAATAACTAGAGCCCAAGAAATACTCGTAAAGAATTGAAATTTATTATAATGATTAGAGTATAAAAATAATTAACTCAAAGAGTAACTGCGAAGGTCACTCTAGGTCTTTTTCTTCAAAAAATGTTGATTTCATTGTTAGTTTCTTTAGTTTTTTCATTATATGTAATACACACAAAATTTATATACATTTGGATGAAAAAATCCGTTTAGTAGTTTCACAAATATTTTTTATAAATCAAATTGTTTTTAAGAAAATGACCTCGATCAACCTTTAATTATTACGCATAGTTTTGCAATCTGAAAAAACTAAAGTTTAATATTTCTCTGTAAAAAAGACCATCCGTGAGCGCCAGAACAATAAATTAGAAACAAATAGTCAATTTAATCATATCAAAAAGGGCCCATTTAACCGAACCTCATTTCCTTAAGGAACCTGCGGGATCCTTTATGATTTTTTTAAACATCATCTTCGATAGATCCTTTAGAAATTTAATATGTTTAATTTGCGAACAAAAACCTTCAACGCTTTTGGAATTGTTCGCAAAAAATGGTGAAATCTGTGGAGATCCGAACTCAAATTTTGCCACTAAGATTTGATAAACCAAGATTAAGGTTTTAAAAAGGCACTTTGAACATTTTCTGGACCTCGGAAGGGGTTTCGGGATGGCAAGCCATTGGGCAAGTTTATGTTCTTTCGAAAAAAGAGAACTGTCAAAAAGTGAGAATGGAAAAGTGTAGCAATGACGTGAAATGGGAATGAAGGCAACTGACAGTGGGATGACAGCTGATAGTTCGATCGTACTGTGAAAAGGCACTGCTTCTTCTGCTTCTGTCCCCTGTCTTGACGGGAGTTTTAAATTTGAAAAACTGCAACTTGTGATTTTCAATTTTTCGTTTTTTCATTTTTATTATTGTGAATTGTCATAATATAAATTTATTGGAATTATACATTTTTTAGGGTAGCTGAGAATGAAAATGAATACAAAATGAAATACACATATTTAAGTAATCATGAAAAATAAGATTTGTACTTTATTTTGCAATATCTGAATAAGCAATCCTGGACCGAGGTACAGACATAAATTTAATATACATTTGATACGATAGAGTTGAACTCAATGTTTCATTTCAAAAGGTATGTGCACAAATATGGAGGAAGTTCAAAGACCGAGCGCGCAACGCTAGGTAAATACATTATCGAGCGCAAAGCGCGAGATTCAACAAACACGCTCCCTGGGCGCGTTCAAACTTGCGAGCGAAGCGAGCCGCACGCGAATAGAACGCGTCCGCGCAGCGGGTAGATTTTTGGTAATCGATCCACTAAAATTTGTTTGTTTTTTTTTCAGAGAAAGAAATTCCCTATTTTTTTCAAATCGTTCAACAGTAACTCGTGCCCCGGACTTTTAAAATTAACAAAAGGGTTTAAATGGGAAAATCTCGCTTCTCGTAAAAATTGAAAAATGAAGTACTTGTTATTGACTTTTTGTAAATTAAAGTTTAGTTAGCTCTTGAGAGATGCTCAAGGAATAATTTTTACTCAATAAACTTTAGTTTTGACACCCCCTACCAACTCCCTTGTACTGTGTCCAAAAAATGACCCAAAACAAGCAAAATTGTAGTTTCATGTCAAATTAATTATTTTTGTTGGATTCGCAAGATTTTAAATATTTTTGAACATATTTTTCATATTTCAAACAATTAAAATTTATTTAAACAATTTTTTTCGCCCGTAAACCGTGAAGATTTATTATTTTCGGGATGAATGATACATTTGATGAATTTTAAGAATAATAATTTCTTTGAACATATATTTGGTAATTATTTATAAAGTTTTCATTTGTTTGAACAATTTTTCGCCTGTAAATCGTAAAAAGGTAGTATATCCTGAGATTGATGATATAATTACAAAATTTAAAACCAATATCTTTTTAGATGCTCGATAATTGTTTAAAGTTTAAACACTTTTCATTGTCAAATATCATTGAAAAACCCTTTTACCTTCAAAATTCGTAAATTGTGTGATTAATTCCAGGAAAAAATAACTTTTTACGATTTACAGAGGAACAATTGTTTGAACAAAGGAAAGTTGTTTGAATAATTACTCGTGGCATATCAAATAAAAATAATTAATTTCGAGAAAATTAAAAAAAATACAGTCTTTAGCATGAATTTTACATAGAAGTGCTTTGCATTTTTCGGGCACTTTTCGAGCACAATACAAGTGGGTAGGGGGTGTCAAAGCTGATGTTTATTGGATGAAAATTCTTCCTTAAGCATTTCCTAAGAGCTAAATACACTCCAATTTACAAAAAGTTAATAACAAGTCTTTTTTCAATTTTTTCGAAAAACGAGCTTTTCCCATTTGAAACACCCCGTTTATTTCAAAAGTCCGGGGACGCAGGTTAATGTTGACAGATTGAAAAAAAAATGGAAAATTTGAGGAAGAATTTGTTTTTTCGTAAAAGGAAAGTAACTGGGGGGGGGGGGGGGTGCAGTCACAAAAAATCGAAAGTCGAATTTTCACAAGTATAATCTACCCTGCCCCTCTCTCACCCATCCATCTCAATTCACACAAAATTTGAATAAAAAAGATATCTTTCGAGAAATTGAGGTGAAAAATGATTTGACTTCAATTAAAAGAACTCATAATTTTTAAAAGAAGTCATAATTAAGAAATCAATTACAAATTTCAATCATTACACAGCTGCACAAAAAAAATCGAGAAAATTACCCCTGGAGTCTGACTATGTCTATTATATGATTTTGGGGTCGCTGAATTCAAATTCGGGATCCATTTAACCTCATCACGTCAGGATTTTCCATAACCTTAAAAAATAGGCCCAAAAATCCAATAAATCCTCTATCCATTGACCACACAAACCCAATAACCCCATAACTCCTTAAACCCATAACCCCTTAACCCCATAACCTCTATCAAAATGCCATAACCCCAAAACCCCCGAACCCGATAAAAAAGAGACATATGCGCGTTGAAGCTCTGGAACCCACATTCTTCAATAACCCCATAACTCGGAAACCCCATCCAGGGTCTCCCGGATCACGGAATAACTCCGCGTTGCCCACCGTCAATCACGTGGAAGTGTCCTGGATTACAAAAACACGAATAAGTAGTACAGCAATGATGTCCGAAGATTTGAATCATAAGAGTTCGTATACATAAGGCTATTCTCACCGGGTTATGGGGTTTCGGAGTAATGGGGTTATTGAAGAAGAAGCACGCATGGCTCGAACATACTGTGTTCCAGGGCTTGAACGCGCATAGGTCTCTTTTTTTACCGGGATTGAGGGTTTTGGGATTATGGCGTTTTAAGGTTATGGGGTGATGGGTTTAAGGGGTTCTGGGGTTATGGGGTTATAGGGACTGAGTGGTCAATGCATAGAGGATTTATTGGAGTTTGGCCTATTTTTTAAGGTTATGAAAAATCCTGTCGTGATGGGGTTAAATTGACCCCGAATTTGGATTAAGCGACCCCAAAAACATATGATAGACATAGTTAGACTCCAGGGGTAATTTTCTCGAATTTTTTTGTGGAGCTATGTTATTATTATTCCAATATATTTATCATTCCATTGCTTAGTGTGCAATAATCACTATTAGCAGTAATTGATGGCTAAAACCATAAATACTAGTGTCTTCAGACTACAAACTAAACCTGCTCGGTTGAAAATCTAGTATTTTTGTTAAAAATTCAACTATTTGGGGGAAAATGGACTTTTTGGTCGAAAATTCATAATTTCGGTTTTGTAGAAAATTAGGATTTTTGCCTTAAAAATTCAACTTTTCGTTCAAAATTAGTCTTTTCGGGATGAAAATTCTATTACTGTAAAAAATTCTATTATTGTAGTAGAACTTTTTGGTTGGAAATTTATATTTTCGGGTTGAAAATTCAACTTTTCTGTAGGGAATTCGGCTCCTCGACTTGAAAATTTACATTTTCGGGCTGGAAATTCAAAAGTTTTGTAGAATATTCGTCGAGATATTCGTATTTTTGTTCTTTTGTTGAAAATTCCTCTTATTGGGTTGAAAACTCTATTATTTTTGTAGAAAATTCACTTTTCCGGTTGAAATTTGTTTATTTTTGTGGAAAATTCGGATTTTTGCCTGAAAAATAACACTGTTTTGTTGAAAATTTTTCTCTATGGATTTAAAATGGGGTAAGGAGGGGCAGCGCCGACCGGTGGGTCAAAGGCGACTTTGCTTATAACATCGCTATTATTTAACAATTTAAATATTACTTTGCATTAAATAAATGGATTTTATTATAGAGATAGTGTTACTTACTAAAATCTTGAAAATTGACGATGTAAAAGAAAATTATGCAGAAAACAGTTTTGACAACGAAAGAATGGGAGATTCGCTGGCAGAAATATAAAGTTTTTAACATTAATGGCAATACTTACAGTATGAAAATTTCATATTTTGACAGATAAAACAATATCACATTATGCCATTGTAATAATTGAACGTAATTCAGGTCCAAAGTATATTAAATATCGTAAATAATTGAGGCCTCACTAGTGGGGCAAGCCCGACGAGAATAATAGTTTACACGTGCTTAGGTTATAAACGTATCATAATTTTTGTCGATAAGTGATTGGTAATGTAGAACAGCAACTTATCTTCTGGGCTACATGCAAGGAACTATTAAATATTATTATTTTAAATCCGGTCGGTAGAGCGGGTGTTTTGTAATGGTATGGTAGAAACCATTGCGCGTAGTCTGTCTCTAGTGCAATATCAACGCATAAGAGGTTATATCGCAGCTATCACTATTTTTATTAAAAATAACTTATTCTTCTTGCTGCACGGAGAGGAGCTAACCGCGACCGTTACTGCCAAGTTCGCTGCCGTCGCGCAGAACTTGCGAGTGGGAGGCAGGCAGAAGCTGTTGCTGCGCTCGCATGAACCATTGCGGGCGAACTTCAACCGTTCTGCAGCGTGACCGTAATACGCAGCGTAGCTATACTTACTACAACTTTGCCCGGAAAACGTAAGACCTTTGCCATAATTAAGGGCTCATTGAAGGCTCATTTGATAGCCAAAAGCCAGATTTTGGGCTCTGCTACTTACACGCTTAACTCACAAACTAACAAACAATGACTCGAAAATA
>CAKNXH010063085.1:0-62736 GCA_932178445.1 Andricus quercusramuli
ACCCTGTCAAGCCCTAGTTGAATTGGCGACGCACATCTCGCGACCTATTCTTCTTAGTTAATTGTATACAATATACAAAAATCGCGGATTATTTATCATTTTTTATTAAATTATAAACTACTTGGAGAGACCTGTAATGTCAGTCCGGGTCGGATGATGATACATCGCCCAGGGAACATTCTAGAATATTATGAAATATTCTGAGATAAAAAATATTCTAAACCAATGGAGAAAATTCAAGAATATTCAAAGAAAATTCCAAATAGAGATTCCACGATGCCATTGCTCATGGCCATCGATAGCGATACCTGAAGATATCAGATTTTTTGTAAATTTTATTCATTATCGTCAATATTAGGTGAATCGAGTTGAAACTCAATATTTCTTTTCACAATTAGATATATTGAATAGAAATAAAAACTTTTTTTTAATGTCACAGCCATAAGTCTGTTTTATAAGGTCCAAAAAAACCCCATAAGCGAAAAATTGGGTTTCACGAGTTTCTGGCGCTAATTATAATTAGTTTGTGGTTTTTTGAAACACAAATTGTTTATAATACATAGAATACTACTTTAAACTGACAACTATAAGTTCACATGAATTGTTCGAACAATTCATCATTATTTTCAGCAATTTTCTCTTAGAATAGATATAAAAAGTCGTGGTTCTTCCGAATTTTTCCACTTTTTCAACTTTTCAATCACAGAGAGGCAATAATCAATTGAATTTAACAGAAATAATTCTTCAATTGAATCATTATTATTTATAATAATATTCTCCCAGAATAATGCTAGAAAGTTGCAGTTTTTTCTGAAGGAATTAAAGAATTGATCATTAATTTTCATGATATTCTCTTCCAATAATGCCTGAAGTTTGAGGTTTTTCTGAAATATTCCACTTTTTATTCAATAATTCTTTGAACAAACTATTGTTCATAACATCTTCTATATCAATGGTAGATAGTTGCGGCTTTTTCTGAATATTTTCCACTTTTTGTCTACTTTTCTCTTTGTGAGGTAATAACTAATATAATAATAATAATAAATAATAATGCAGGTAATAAATAATAATGCAAGTTAACAAATATAATTGTTCAAACAGTTTATTATTGATTATAACTAATTAGAAAGTTGCGGTTTTTCCTGGAATTTTTTACTTTGTTTTGAATCTTTTGACACCTGTCCTGAAAGCAACCGGAAATGGGTATATTTCATTTTCAAAGAAAAAGTGTAATCAATTCTGAGTAAATGGGCCAAGAATTTTTAGGTTAAAATTTAACAGGTTTTAAAAAAGTAAAAGGGATATAGAAAGAATTGCGTTTTTCAATAAACGATAATAATTTCAATAAAAATTTCTTGAACGGAAGAAACGAAATATTACTTTAGCTAAAATATTACGATAAAATTTTAACTGAAATTCAACTTAATTTTTTTTATCACTACATATATTGAAAAATAAGAATTTGAACTGATATTATTATCACAACGTGTACATGATTTTTTAAGAATCTTGTATGCAATGAACCCATTTTCGATAAAATGTTGATTATCTAGTTCTGTGCTGCCACCCTAAAAATATTATTAGGAATTCGAGACTCGTTACTTTTTCATTCAATTTTACAAATCAGACTTTTACTGCAGTTGAATTAACATAAAAGTATTTTCAGAATTGTTCAAATTTACCTGACCTCGAGATAAATAAAATTCTCCATCTTTACTTTTCTTTTACAAGCTTGATATTTTAACAATGTTCAGATTTTTTATGACTGAAGAATATATTTGCAGATTATAAAAGATTGTTCAAGATTGCTCGAGACTGTTTAAGAACAGTTATCTTGTTAAAAATCGTGGCGACTTAAGTGACCTTCTGAGCCTCATAAAAGCGCTTTTCCATTATCTGAATTTCAAGAACACTTTTTCTTTAAAAAAAAAACACCATGTTTTATAGATACAGTTTAGCCAAATCGCAATTTCCAAATGAGAAATTTCAATTCTAAAAATTCATTTATAAAGGAGAAACTCAAAATTGAAAATAATGTTAATGCTAAATGCAACAATATTCTGTTCAAAACATTATTGATGAAAGGGAAAATTTTAATTTTGTAAGATTACAAAATTTTAGCAATAATTCTAATGAGTTTAAGGGATATTTAAAAGTTTTGAAAGGATAGAATAATAATTATTTTAAACAAAATGTACATTTTTGAAGACTTCGAACCAAACAGAAGCTTTTTAAGAATTTTGAAAGGGTTTAAGGAAATAAAGAAGTTTTCTTAAGATTTTTCGGAAAATTTGGAACGATTTTTTATTTTAAAAGAATATTTAAAAGATTTTAAAACATTCCAGAAGGTTCTCAAAATTATCAATAAAGAACCTGGAAGATTTGAAGGCAATTTTTTTAATTTTGCAGAAGCAAATGAAGTTGCTTTTAAAGATTTGGAAACGTTTCAAAATAATACAAAACATTTTCTTACGATTGCTGGAAATACTTAAAGTGATTCTTTATTTTTGAAATTAATTCTGGGAGGATATTTTAAAAGATAATAAAACATTACAAGAGATTTCGAAAATTCTCAAAAGGGAATCCAGAAGATTTTTAAATAATTTTAAGAATAATTCAAGTCAGTTAAAAAAATATTTAGGAATTTTCGGAATTTTTGAAAGATTAAACATATTTCGAAATTACGACAGATTTCTGAACATTTGAAAAATATTATTAAATTTTTTCCAAGCGTGCAAAAGTCTTAAATATCTTTTAAAGTACTCAAATTTTTCCAAAATGTTGTAAAATCCTGTAGAATAAAAAAATTCTTAGAAGCTTTCTGAATACTCTTTTTCGACATTATCTTACATCTTTTTTGGTTGAAAATCCAACAATTTACTTGAAAATTTGGTCTTTTTTGTTTGAAAATTCAGCCTTTTTGGTAATGAAGATTCATTATTTTACTGGAAAATTTGTCTTTTTTGGTATAAAATTAAACTTGTTATGGAACATTCATGCATTTTATTGAAAACTGGTTTCTTTTGAAAAATATTTATTTTGTTGTTGTTAAAAATACAACTGATTAAAAAATAATATTTTTTAATCAAGGATTCAACTATTTCGTTGAAAATTCGTCTATCTGGATGAATTAAACTCTTTTTTAATTAAAATTAAACAAATTTTTTGTTTTAATTATAAAGTATCATATTTTTCGTTGAGAATGCATCTTTTTTTATTCAAAATTGAAATCTTTTTGGATTGAAATATTAACAATCACATCTCTTGTTGAGAATCCATCTTTTTTGTTTTGAAAATTCAATTATTTGGTTAAAAGTTGAACAAATTTGTTCCAAATTCACTTGTTTCTTTGAGGATTATTCTTTTTTTTTTTTGATCTTGTTGAAAATTTGTCTTTTTTGGCAGGAAATTAACTTTCTTGGTTGAAAATTCATCTTCTTGGTTGAAGACTCAACAAATTCGTTGACATTTTTTAATGAATTAAACTGTTTTCAAATTAAAAGTAAAATCTTTTCGGATTGAAATATCAACAATTACATTTTTTTTGTAAATTCATCTGTTTTTGTTCAAAATTAATGTTTGTGAAAATACATATTTTCGGGTTAAAAAAATCAAACTTTTTGTGAAAAATTCTCTCCTTTTGAACAAAATTTTATGTTTTCGGTTAAAAAGCAACTGGTTAAAAATTTATCTTTTTAATAGAAGATTCAACTATTCTGTTGAAAATCTGTCTTTTTTAGGATTTTAGGTTTTTTATTTAAAATAAAAATCTTTTTGAATTGAAATGTCATATATTACATTTTTCGTTGGAAATTGTTTGGAAATTCAACTATTTGGTTTTCAAATTTGGTTGAATTTGTTATTCCGTATTATAGTGGAAAAAAAGATAGTCTCCCTATTTGTAATTTGTACCTTCAATTTTTCTATTCTTCTGATGATTGCATTTATCCCTTCTACTTTCTTTCTTCAATTTTGTAAATTTAATAATATTTTTTTGCGGCTACTTTAAAGTTTTAAAGCCAGCTTTTTACATAAAAATTACTAATTAATATACTATACTGATATGTATCATCTTCCCTTTTCAACTTTCCCTTTGAGACTCGTCTCTCTTGTCCAAATGTCCATCTTTAACTTCATAGTATTCTTATCTGATAATATTATAACCGAGGTCTTACTTTCAATACTTCTTTTTCTTTTTTTTTTGTATTGTAAAAACGTAGACCCATTCAAGTCAGACAATTTTTTTCTTGGAATTAATATAATAGTTGATTTTATAATGATTTTAATGACAAAAGAAATGGATCCCTCTTCCAGGATTATCATTCGATCCTTTTCCATATTAAAGAAAAAACCCTTGACTTCATGACATCTTTTTCATCGAATATGACTAATATCAGGTAAAACAATCAGGGATCACAGTGATTCATCAGTTTAATTTTGCGGAGGAAAGGGAAACATTTTTCGAAAAAAGGGGAAACTTTTTTTTAATATCAGCATAATAAACTAAAATTGATAACTGCAACTCTTTTATTCATAGAAATATTTCAAGGCCATATTTACGATACTCTATGAAAATTGATATTCAATTTTTGAAGAAAAACACTAACAAAACCTATACTTGTTCAAATTCATAAGTTTAATTTTTAGAGATTTTTGTTTAAAATAACCGATTCCGGATTAAAAACGCAAACGAGCCCAAAAATTGTACAAAATTTACGAATTTAATGACTTCGAATGATGATATAAATAATAATGAGAAATTGAAAAAACTTATGATTTTTGGGATTTACGTATTTTGTTAAAAAAATTCAACTAAACTCTGGTGAAAAATTTAATCGTTTTGTTGTCAAATCGTCTTTTTTTTTGGTTAAGAATTTATTTTTTAACTGAAAATTTAATTATCCCATTTTTTATTGTAAATTCAACTATTTGGTTTAAGGTTTACCTACATGACTGAAAATTAAAAACTTTTGTAGAAAAGTACCATTCTTTGCTTAAAAACTCAACTATTTTGTGAGAAAATTCATGTTTTTTTGGTCGAAATCAACTGTTTTTGATTTTAAATTAAAATCTCTTTTTTTCGAATTACATATAATTCGTTTACTTTTGATTGAAATTTAATTTTTTTATATGATTTAACTATTCAGTTTTTGTTGGGAAATTTATCTTTTTCTATTAAATATTCAACAATCTAATTGAAAATGGATCGATTTCAATTCAAAATTCATGTCTTTTTTTAACAATTTATCTTTTTTGTTTATGTATAAAGCTTAACTATTTGGTTGAAAAATTATCTTTTTCAGTTGAAAATTCAACTAACTAGTTCAAAATTCATGTAGTTTGTTAAAAATTACATTCTCGATTAAATCTTTTTTGGTTAAAAATGTAAATATTTTAGTAAAAAATATTCAACCAGTTGGTTGACAATGCAATTTTTGTGTTAAAAATCAAAACGTTTTGTTGAAAATTTGTCTTTTTGGTAGAATATTAATTTTCTTGGCTGGAAATTCATTTTTTTCAAATTAAACTACTTGGCTGAAAGTTGAACTAATTTTTTTAAACCTTATTTTTAGATTGGAAATGCATAATTTTAATCAAAAAATCATTTCTTTGGTTGAAAATGTATTTTTTTTATCAATTTGTTTTTGTGAGAAATTATTTTTTTTCAATTGAAAGTCTCATTATACAATTTTGTGGTAAATTTTTTTTTGCAGTAGAAAATTTGAAAATGTGTTTGAAAATTGGTCTTTTTCGTTAGAAAATTAATCTTGCGTGTGTTCAAAATTCAACTATTTGATTGAAACTGTATTTGCTTTGCTGAATATTAAACAATTTTGTTAAAATGTGTAATTTTTGTTTAACAACTCAACTTTTTTGTTGGGAATTCATCTTTTTTGGTTGAATTCAACTATTTAATATTTCAAATTAAAATCTTTTTTGTTGAAATATCAACTATGCATTATATTTTTTGTTTAGAATTGATCTCTTTCGGTTTAAAATTCGTTCATTTTTGGTTGAAATTAAATTTTTTAACAAAAAAATGTACTATAAAGTTTTTGTTGGAATTTTCATATTTTTTAGTTGAATATTCAAATAGTGATAATAAATAATAAAACAATTTTATTGTTAATTGAAGAATCACGGAATTAAATGATTTCAGATCAAAATTCCGAAAATAGGACAATTTCAAAAAGTTAAAAATTAAATATATTAAGATTCGAAGTGGGGAAATTAGATCTTTTAAAATTCAAAAGATTGAAGCTGTGTAATTTTTAATTAAATGCGTTCAAAAGTAAATAATTGAAAAATGAAAACTTTTAAATTTGAATAATTTTAAATTCTGAGCGATAATTTTTTGACAATATGAAATTGAATCTTTCGAAATCAAAGCTTCTGAAATTTGTATTGTTATTAAATAAGAAAATTATAATTTAATATTCGAGTTGATCAGAAAAATTTTCCTAAAATCGAAGAACGAATTGAATTATTCTAGGAAGAATGTTCAAAATAAATATTAATTTTCAATGGGAATCATTTAAAATGAAAAAATTTCTACTACATGCGCTGAAACTTAAACGAACGCAAAATTAATTCAAAATTGGAAAAATTTCAGTCAACAACAAATAATTTGATCATTGTATGTTTTAATTATTATAAACAAATTGAATTAACAAATAACCAAATATATTAATTGTGGTTGAAAAACATTTGTCCTCAGCTCAAAATGCTTCGAATTATTGTGTGCGTGATTGTTAGTCAGAATATATCCATAAATTATTAACAATTTGCATTTTAATAAACAATTTTTTGCAGAAATTTGAAATTTGTGATTTTTCCAATTGCGGTTTTCTTTTTATTCTCTGAATTGATGATTATATTTGTGAAAATACAACAATTTTTGATTTTTCTAAACAAATGAAATAAATAAATATAAAACTTTGGCACTGGAAAATAATTTTTTGCACCAAAACTGCTTTGAATTTGTATAAGAGAGATTTGCAGTCACTATTTCTATGTAAAATTAACAATGAGAAATTGTTATTTTTGATTGTTATTATTTAATTTCAAATATCACAAAATTTTCATATATTTAAAAAATATTGTAATGTTTGTTGAAGAAAAATTTTTCTCCTCTGGAAATACTTTAAATTATTGTGAGAGCGATCGTCAGTAACAATTTCTATAAAATATTACCAATTATAATATATCTTTGTGGAAAATGTTGGAAATATTGGTTTTTCAATTTTGGATTTTCCTTCATCATCTGACTGGATGCAGATATTCTTGAAATGCAACAATTGTTGATCTTGTAAACAAATAAAATAAATAAACATAAAGCTTCGGCACTTTGGTCTAGAAAATAATTTTTTTTGCACTATAATTGCTATACATTTTGGTTAGAGAGATTTTCAGTCTATATTTCTACGTAAGCCTAAGAATAAGCAATGGTTATTATTTATTGTTATTATTTAATTTCGAATATCACGAAATTTTCATATATTTAGAAAAGTGCCGAAGCTTTTAATTAGTTTAATTTGCTTACAAGATTAACAATTGGTCTATTTTAACAAATATAATTGAACCTATGTTATTTTGAAGAATATCTGCATCAATTCTGATAATGAAGGAAAATACGAAATTTAAAAAAAAAATAATTCCAACATTTTCCACAAAAATGGTTTATAAATATTACAATTATTAATGTTTTATATAAATTGTTACTGACGTCACTCTCACAATAATTTGAAGTATTTCCAGATAATACATTTTTTTCAACAAAAATTACAATATTGCTTGAATATATGAAAATTTTGTGATACTTTAAAATAAATAATATTGAGAATAATAATTTTTAAGAATATCTGCATCAATTCAGATGATAAAAGGAAACCGCAATGGAAAAAACCACAATAATCGAATTATTTGTAATCTGGGAGTACTCGAGTTGATTTTCATTATATGCAAACCGTTGTTCAAGAGTAAATAATAATTATGTGAAAAATGTCATTAAGTGCTCTTTAATTAACAAAATAATTCGTAAATCTTGGCAAAATTGAAGTCTGTAGACTTTTTTTAACAAAAAATATGCGTTTGGTCCCACTGTGCACTGGGCCTCGACTACACGACTGCCTGAAAACATGATTTTGAACCAAAAAAGTAATTTCTTCCCCGCTGTGAGCGCTGGACCGCATTTTTAAGGGGTTGCTTCAGATTGATTTTTAATGATGTTAAAATGAGTCAGACACTTTTCTTACAAGGGTAAAATAAAGATAAAAGTTTCAAATTTCAAGTTGAGTGGCTCGAATATGGATATAATATATTATATTCTACTCGTTAAAATTACTCATTATTCCAGAGCCATCATTATATGCAGTGTTCATCGATCCATCTTCGCTTAATAATACGTCGAGTCACCGTGAAGGCACCTTACTCGATCCGTTAGACGAATCGTCGGGAAGGTGATTAGGCTGGTTCGCGTGATTAGCGCTGGGCGCAAAAAGGAGCAGGTGCAAACTTGATAGGATACCCATAGAAGTGGACACCAATGTATCTATTTGAATTTACGATACGATCAGGGACTTCCGCCATGCCGGCTCGAAGGCCCCGCAGAGGAATAGTGTCGTAATCGATGCAGGTTTGTAGGTGGGTTATTGCATATTAGAAAGGTAACGATATCTCGTCGCGAAGTGATATTAAGCTTCTTTTATTTGCGACACCACTTCTTTCAAAACGAATCATGAATTACAAAAAAAAATTATTTATTAAAAAAAAAAGACTTCAGACTTTAGAGCCCAAAATGCAATCAAAATAGGGAAAATATAGTGATTTTCAAGAAAATTGGGGAATGATAGGGGAATAAATTCTTTTATATCAAATCAATAAACTATTTTGTTATTAAATTTGAATTCATTTTCTACTAAAAGAGATGAATTTCCAACGAAAGAGTTATATTTTTTACTGAATAGTTGAGTTTTCCATTAAATCTTTTAGGAGACAGTTTCAATCAGGATCTTTTCTAACAAAAAATACCCTTTTTTCCAAATTAATTGAATTTTCAACAGAATAATGGAAGTTTTAACCAATCATATGAATTTTGAACAAAATAATTCAATTTTCAACAATATAGTAGCATTTTTAACCAAATACTTGAATTTTCAAAAAAATAATTGAATTTACATCCAAGAATATAGTAGAATTTTTATATAAATAGTTGAATTTCTAACAAAATAATTTAATTTTCAACATAAAAAGATGCATTCTCAACCAAATAATTAATTTCTTAATTAAAAAAATAAATTTTCAAGAAAACAATAGAATTTTTTACCAAGAAATTGAATTTTTAACAATAAAAAATTTAAGTTCCAACCAAATAGTTGAATTTTCAACATACAATAATGTATTTTCAAATAATTTAATTCTCCAATAAAAAAGACAAATTTCCAACGAAATAATTAAATTTTCACCAAATAGTCGAACTTCTAACCAAATAGTCGCATTTCTCACATGAAACGATATATTTTCAACGAAATAATTTAATTCTCAACTAAAAAACATAAATTTTTAAGAAGAGAATAGATTTTTCAATCAAATAGTTGAATTTTCAACAAAAAGATTAAATTATTTTTAAACGAATACTGGAGTTTCCCACATAAACAGATGCATTTTCAACCAAATAATTGATTTCTAAACTGATGAAAAAATACTTTTTCAACAAAATAGTAGACTTTTTTGCCGAACAGTTAAATTTTTAACAAACAAAAATTAAATTTTTAAACAAATAGTAGAATTTTCTACCAAATGGTTGAATTTTCAACGTATAAAGATGTATTTTCAACCAAATAGTTGAATTTTCAACAAAATAATTAAATTTCCACCAAATAGTCAAATTTTTACCAAATAGTCGAATTTTTACATGAAACGATGTATTTTGAACCAAATAATTAAATTCTCAACTGAAAGATATAAATTTTTCAACAAAATAGTAGAATTTTCAACCAAATAGTCGAATTTTTAACCAAATACTTGAACTTTTAACCAAATGGTTGAATTTTCAACGTACAAAGGTGCGTATTTTTAAGCAAATAATTTAATTCCCAACTAAAAGAGAAACATTTTCAACAAAATAGTAGAATTTTTTGCCAAATAGTTGAATTTTCAACAAAGTAATTAAATTTCTACCAAATAGTCGAATTTTTACAAAATAGTCAAATTTCTTACAGGAAACGATGTATTTCCAACCAAATAATTTGCTTCTCGACTGAAAAAGATCAATTTTCAACAAAATAGTAGAACTTTTAACCAAATAGTTGAAATTTCAACGAAATAATTAAATTTCCACAAAAAAAATTAGAATTTTCCACATAGAACGATGTATTTTCAACCAAATAATTTAATTCTTAACTGAGAAATATTAATTTTCAACAAAATAGTAGAATTTTTAATCAAATATCAAATATAATTCAATTCTCCACTGAAAAAGATAAATTTTCAACAAAATAGTTAAATTTTTAACAACAAAACTAATTAGCAACCAAACAGTTGCATTTATATTCAAATAATTGAGATTTCAAGTCAAAAGGACAAATTTGTAACAAACCAGTTAAATTTTTAACTAAATAGTTGAATTTGAATATTAAACACAAGTCGAATCTTTTAGAAGACATATGGTTGAATTTTTAACTAAAAAAGAATTATTATCAATCAAGATCTGTTACACTAAAAAAAACGAATATATATTTTTTTAAATTTGAACTTTTGATCAAAAACATATTTTTATTTTGACGAAGTAGTAAAATTTTCAAGAAAAATTAAATTTGGTTGAAAATAGTAGAATTTTTAACCAAACACTTGATTTTTGAAGCAAATAGTTAAATTTTCAACCAGAAATGGAATAATACAATTTTATACCAAAGCTTTTAATTTTCAACTAAAAAGATGTTGATATTTCAACCAGAAAAGATCTTAATTTTAAATAAATTCAACCAAAAAGATTAATTTTTTAACTATAAATGTACTGATTGATATTTCAGTCAAAAAAGATTTCACTTTGAAATCAAAAGACGAATTCGCAACAAAATAGTTGAATTCTTGGTCAAAACGGACCAATTTTTAACCAAGTGGTAGACTTTTCAACCAAGAAAGATAAAATTTCTACTAAAAGATATGAATTTCAAAACAAAAAAGCCGATGAATTTTCTACAAAACAGTAGAATTTTTAATTACCAAAATAAATTTCCAATAAAAAAACAACACGATTTTCAAGAAAATAGTTGAATTTTCAACAACCAAAAGGATGAATTTTTCACCAAAGCAGTTCAACTTTCAAGCAAGAAGTTGAATTTTGTGCTAAAAAATCATTCTGCAACCAAAACACAAAGTTATATTTTCAATTAATAAAATTAATTTTCAACAGAAAAAGAAAATGTTTTTCAACAAACCCGTTTGTTTAATTTCGATTCATGTGTGAAAACGACGGTTTTTTCAGTAATATAATGACAATCAGGACATCTTATAACATTATTCACGACCTACGCTCTTCATTCTAAAAGCAATCGACATTTGCAAATGTCGATTGTCATGACTGATTTGTCTGTGATATTCTGAGTGACAAATAGATCAGTCATTTTTTAAGAAATCAGTCATTTCCTACATTTAAAAAAATGTCTAAAATAACCATAAATATAAATTATTTAATCAATGAAAGTTACGGATAAGATCATTCAAAATCACTGATGTAATTAGTGAAAGCTACTGGTATGAACATTCAAAATGAATTATTTAATCGATGAAAATTAAAATTTCGAAACTTCAAAATTACTGATTCGGTCAATGGAAGTTACTGATTAGGTATTTCAAATAGAAAATTACAGATTGGATTTTTCAAAATGACTGATTTCATCGGCGAATCAATCTCTATATCTGAATCGATAAGTATACCCCTAATGTAAATCAGCGTATATACGCTGCCAAATTAGATAAATTTAGCCGTCAATCAGTGAAAACACAGTGATAAACAGCTAAATTTCGCTGATTTCACAACGTATATACGCTAATATGAATCAGCCATATACTGTAAAATAAATCATGAGATAAATAAAAATTTTCATATTTCTCTAATTCACATTTGGAGAGCAAATTGACAAAACAATCTTGAATAATCTAAGCAGTCAAATTTTAACTGATTCAAATTCATAGCGTAAGATATACATAATAAACCAGCTCGACAGCTCAATATCTTTAATCAAGACCAACACTCTAAATTTTAAGGAGTCGAAATTTGACTGAATAATCTGTGATATTTCAAGTTACAAATAAATGAGTCATTTTTTGGGCATCAGTGATTTCCATTTTTAAAATTGTATAAAATTCACCATAAAAGACTGATTAACTCAATTAAATTTACGAATTTGTTTAACCAGAATTACTGATTTAATTAGTGGAAGCTACTGATAAGACCATTGAAAATAAATTACAGTCTCGATAATTCAAAATTACCGATTCGATCAGTGGAAGATACTTATCAGATATAATTTAAATAAAAAATTACAGATTGGATAAATCAAAATATAACTGATTTCATCGGTGAGTCAAACTGACTGATTTGAAAAATCATTTTTGGCCAATTTTTCAGTCCACATCATCCGCATGATATGAATCAGTAAAAATTGACTGCGAGTCAGTCACTTTTGACTCATTCCAATTTAGAGTGCAACAACTCGAATTCAATAAGCCATACAAATAAAACTAACAAAAAAAAGGTAATGATACCTTGCAATCTTTAGACAAAACCTTGACTCGATAATATCTAATTATCCACACTAGACTTACTATCCATTAAGAAATAAAGTGCACCGACTAGAATAATTGAGCACACGCAGTATAGCATTATAGCTGGTATATTATATTACTCCATATGAATTAATTAACGCGATTCTGAGTAGATTACAAAAGTAGCCTGGAGTATAGGTAAATAAGTTTTGGTAAAAAAGGGGGTCGCCAGTTCCGCTAATCACCTTGAAACACCGTTTTCCTGCAAATGGGTGCTTGTAACCTTAGAATGGCGGGAATTTCGAACCGCGAGCCGCTAAGTGCTCTTACGAAATTGGCGACCATGGGAACCGAAAGGCAAGCAGGCAAGCGTCTTTTCAGAGTAGTCTTTTCAGTGTGATAGTGTCGTCGAGCGCTTCGCTTCGGGAGACATTTGGCCTCGGTTTCCGAGCTAGCAGGTCGTGACGTCATGCCCTTCTAAACAGGAGGGGCCCAGGCGAAACATGGCCGTGGATTTAGGTTTAGGCGGCGGCGGCGACCAATCTCCGAGCGAAGTGGGGTCCCCTTTCTAAGAATCTAAGCGATCATTATTCCAAACTCGAACCGCCCGACCCGACCGACCCGACCCGTGGGCCGACACGATTAGAATATTTGGGACAATGGACGTTGTCTAAAATGGTCGTTCCGAGGCCCACCATCTTGCCCAATTCTAAACCAAATTCTACCGTAGCTATTCACAACACATTCATGACATTCATAACATTTATGACATTCGTAACATTCATAACAATCATAACATTCGTATCTTTCAAAACATTCGTAACATTCATAACATTCATAACATTCATAACATTCATAACATTCATAACAATCATAACATTCTTAAGTTTCAAAACATTCATAACATTCATAACATTCATAACATTCATAATATTCATAATATTCATAACCGCGCTATTTACAACTTTTTTTGAGCGAAGACACTATTCTGCCAATATTTCGAAAAAAATGACACCAAAGAAACTATTTTCTCACAATTGTTCCCTAATGCCAATTACACAGAAAAAAGTTATATTTTGCACAAAGAAAGGGGATCAAATTGCACTGAAGCAAAATTAAGTAATAATAATCTAGGTTCATATTGAGCAATGCAGATATTGAAAGCAATTCAATTGTATTTCAGTTTTAATATTGATATCAAGAGAATTTTTTTTATGACGGCACACTCAAAATTTGTTAGGTTCCCATGAAGAGTCAATGCGTGATGTATTTTTTTAATTTTCAAATTTTAATTTTAACAGGTGAAAAAAAATGAAAAATGCTCAATAAACTACAGGCTGCATTTTCATGATCTCATATGGAAACTCTTTAAGGATCAACACGAATATATTCATGCTGCCGCAAAAAGTACACCACCCAAGTGCAATAAGGATTTTTTTGAATATTGCCCTTAATTATTATTTTTTTTAATAGATCCTTACGAGAAAATAAATTACCAGATGTTGTTTATTTGTCAATTAATTTTCAATTGTTTGAACAATTTTTTTTATTTGAACAATTGTATTTTCATAGAATATCACAAAATAAGGGTATTTTATTGCTACTATGGTCTATTTGATGAACTCGAAGAGTCTTTTATCAAAATTGTTTCATCATTCTTCAAATAAATTATTTTTGCTAAAAATCCAACATTTTATCGGAAACTGCTATAGAAAATCGTATCTTTTTCCTAGTTTTTTTTTCAACTAGTATCAAAATTTTACCCTACATATTACTTTTTCGGAAATATTTAATATTGTTTAGAGGGTTTCAATTTATTTAAACAATTTATCATCTTGTCACATCGCGAATTAATGGTATTTTCTGATTACCTTAGCCTAATTTGTAAATATAAGGAGTGAATTATTTTATTTCATTTGTACATTTATTGTTAAAATTATTCCGAATTATTTGAATTCAAATTTTGACAGGAAAAGGTAGAGGAACTTTTTTTTTGCTATTTTTCTCAATTACTTTCTCCTAATTCTTAGATTTTTTAACCTATACTGCTAATTGTTTTTTATTTGTTTAAAAAAATTATTATCTGATAATATCGCGAATTAGTGGTATTTTCTGAATGCTATGACCTAATTAAATTGAACACCTATTTCTGAACATAATCGTTATTTTCAGTTCTTTTTATGTGTGCAAAAGTTTTCTTTCCAAGTAACAACAACTGAAAATTGCTTATACAATATTCAGTATCTTGAACAAAATATTAATCAGGCTATAGTTTTCATACTTGTTTAAAAACTAGCAAAAAAGTTCGATTTTCTAGTTTCCCGTGTAAAAATTTGGATTCAAGCAAAAATAAATTACTTAAACAATAAGCAAACAATTTAAATAACATATAACTTACATTTTAAAGCTTATAATTGAATTTCCAACCAAGAAGTTTTATTTTCTACTAGAAAAGGCCGAATTTGAACCAAATACGTAACTTTTCAACCAAATGGTTAACTATTTTTCACCCAGAAGATTAATTACTAAAAAGACGAATTTTCAACAAATTGCATGAATTTTCGTCTAAATTAGTTTAAACAATGGTTGTGATATGCTATTCCAAAGTTGATATTTTTTTCGTTTCTATGCAAATTTCTAAATGAATAGTTAAATTTTTTAAATTAAGAAGGTCAATATTATTAATTCAAAATGAAGCAGTGACATTTTTAATTCAGGAAATCAATTTTTAATAAAAAAAAAGAATTTTCTACAAAAAATTTAAATTTTCAACCCGAGAATATACATTTTAAACAAAAAAGTTAATTTTGAACAAAATAGTTCAATTTTGGACCTAAAAAAATATATTTCTAACAAAAAATGTATTAGTAATAGATAGTAATAGATTTGTCTTCATTGGAAGAAAATAAATCTTCTTAGTTCAAGATTCATGTTTTTTGGTACTTGAATTCAACTATTTTTAATTTAAGATTAAAATCTTCTTTTTTTTTGCTGAAATGTCAACTACCACATTTTTCGTTGCGACTTTATTTTTTTCTGGATTAAAATGCTATTATTTGGTTATATATAACCAATAGTACTTATACGTACTATTATTTTCTTAAAAATTCGTTTCTTCATTCAAAATTTAGTTCATTCATTGAAATTTCAAAAGCTCCGTTCGTGTTTATTTCTACCAAATCTTCTCGATTAAAAATTAATATTTTTGATGGAATTTAACTGTTTTTAATTCAAAATTAAAATCTCTTTTGTTTAAAATATCAACGATTATACATTTTTCATGGAAAATTTGTCTTGTTCGATTAAAAAAAATTGTATGTGATTAAAAATTCTCCTTTTTGGTTGAATTCCACTGATTTTGAGTTTAAATTTAAAATCTGTTTTGTTTGGAGTATCAACTATACTAGGGAATTTTTTGTTGAGAATTCATCTTTTTTGCTTCAATATTCAACTCTTTGGTTAAAATTTGAAGTATGCATTGTTGAAAATTCCTTTTCAAAAACTGCAAACTCATACCTTTGGTTGAAAATTTATCTATTTTGTTGAAAATTAATATTTTTTTTGCTGGAAATTAATGTTGTTAATTTCGAATTTAACTATTGCATGTCATAGACTGCCACTTTCAAAATAAAGCCTATTGATTGTGAATAGATAAGTAAGGGGTTTCTAATGCAAGGTTCCTCTTACCGACATTTTACCGGCATCGAGATCATTCCTCAGCTCAAGTGGTTCGTGTCCGTGCTAAGTTTCTAGAATATTATCGAAGGTTACCGATGACGTCATAAAATAATATTACGCAATTTAAAGGAACAAATTTTGCGCAAACGATTTACTGTTTCCTTCTAGATAATACAGAACCTTTAAGTCCTTTACGCGAAAAACATTACTGAAAATCGCGCAATATCATTTTATGACGTCATCGGTGACCTTCGAGAATATTCTAGAAACTTAGCACAGACACGAACCACATGAGTTCTGGAATGATCACGATGTCGATATCATGTCGGTAATAGGAATCTTGCGTAAGGAACCCCCTTACTTATCTACTAGTGTGCATGATAAAAAAGACATGAGTGCAAAAAATGTATGTGTGTCACGTGGAAGAGAAGAAGGTATAGATTTTTTAGATTGATCTAGAATTTTCGTGTCATATATTTAAATAACACGTTCGTTCCGCAACACTGCTCCGACCCAGCTAGCGATCACCCCAAGTGCAGAGCTTCACAAGGTTGTTATGTGAGGTTCCCCACTCGGGCCCATTATTTCTGTCCTCTGGCATACTTATCTAGCATACTCTCTAGGCATTCTCTCTAAACTTTAGTGACATCGACTTTTTTAATTGAGTTTTGTAATGCATTATGTTCTATGTCGCATTTCTGTTGCCCTATATCTTCACCTCCCAATCATTCTTTAAAAGAGTCTTTTAAAGCGTCTACTATCATGTCTATATCATATAGCATTCCCCCTTTGCGTTTTCTCATGCTGCCTAACTCTGTACTTTTCCTTTCCTTCAACAGTTTAAATAATAATTTCATAATTCCTTCAAAGCTGTTTTGTTTCTTCTTCTCTTCTTCTCTTCTTCTGTTCTGATTTTATCTTCAATCTCCTTGCTTAGTCGTTTGACTTTCTTATTTTTTGTCTGTAATCATTTTTGAGCCTATTTCTTTCCTCATCGCTAGGACCTGTGATGTGCTCTATTTTAATGTATGTGTGTACATATGTGCGTGCCTATACCTATATATAGTACGTAAACTGTATAGGTGCGTTTACCCTTATCCCACAGGCAAAAACCGCCTGGGAGATTTCCTTTTGGTCAACACAATCGAGGAAGCATAAAAAAGAGGGAACGTAGAAAAAAAAGAAATAATGACATAGCTGACGGTGCCTTTCTTTTCCACCGCGAAATCTTTGCCCTGCGTTTTATACGTATAAGCGCATTGTCTCTCCAGTCAAAAGCGCCTATAGTGGCCTGCAGGTTTTTAAACAATTTTCAAATTTTGTCGTATGAGGCCGTCCGTCCATCGGGTAGCGATAAAAGCTGCGGTTGATAACAGTGAGGGGGGAGGGGAAGAGGATCTAACGTTACGAAATTAATAAGTTTACAAATCACTTTCAAATTTCAAACTTCACACTCTTATCCCTATTCCCCTATTTTCCTCTTTTTTAAAGAATTTTGTTCTCTCCCATTTTTCAATGGACTGCGTTTGAAAAATTAAATCTTATTATTTTATTGACAATTAAACTGTTTTGTTAAAAACTCATATTTTTTGGTCAAAAAATCAAATACTTGGTTCAACTACATTGTTGGAAAATTCATTTTCTCTGGGTTCAAGATTATTCGTTTTGGTTGAAAAGTTAACTACTCTATTTCTTCCATTTATTTTGGTGTGAAGGTTCATCATTTGAGTTGGAGATTCATCCCTTTGGTTAAAAATTTAGCTATTTTGTTGGAATTCGCTGTATTTTTTAGAATTAATTTTTCAAACTAGAAACGTAAATATTTAATTTTTGGTTAAAAATTGATATTTTTAATTATAAGTTGATCTTTAATTGAAAATCTACTATTTGGTTGACGATTCATCTATTCTGTTGAAAATTCTTCTTTTTTGACAAAAAGTTATTCTTCTTGCTTAAAAATTCATCCTTTTTGGTTAAAAACGCAACTCTTTGGATGAAAAATAATCTGTTTTGTTTAAGGGTTTAAATATTTTATTGAAAATTCTTCTTTTTCAGTTGAACTCAAGTTTTTTGTCTCAAATTAAAATCTTTTTTCTTTGAAATATCAATTATTACATGTTTTATTACGAATTCATATTTTTGGGTTGAAACATGAACAACATGGTTTAAAGTTAAATTAATGTTTGAAAAAAATTCATTTTTTTTATTTCAGTTCAATTATTTTAGTTAAAAATTCATCAACTTTGTTGAAAGATTAACTCTGCTATTAGAAATTCATATTTTTGTTTGGAAATGCAACTATTTAGTTCAAAAGTAAACTATATTTCACAGACGTTAATATTTTTTGTTTAAAAGTCATATTTTTGAGTTGAAACTTCAACTGTTATGAAGATAATTCATCTGTTTGGCTTCAAAATTCAAGAATTTTATTGAAAATTGATGTATTTTGTTGAAAATTGTATTTTTTAGTAGAACATCTTCTCGGAGTGGAAAATTCATCATCTTGGTTGGAAATTTACCTATTTTTGGTAGAAAATTCATTTCATATTAACCTCTCGGGTTAAGAATTTAACTTTTTTGTTAAATATTCATTTTTTTTCTGCTGAAAATTGATTTTTGTATCAGAAAATTTATTAAATTCATTTATGGTTACAAATTTATCATTTGGACGTTGAAATTTCAACTATTTGGTAGTAAATTCATGTATTTTGTTAAAAATTCAGCTTCCTGTTTAGTGTGGTCAAAAATTGCTCAAAATTGGTAACGTAGTTTATGAACGACCCCCATAAATATATTATAAAAATTATTTATATGATATACTTGTAGATTGTGTTTTCATTTTATAATCTGAAATTGTAGAATTAACGTCATGCAAAAGACTGCGACCTTTACGGTTGAAATGTAAAATTAGCATTTTAAAGTGTCGCTTATTTAAATGCACATCAGATATTCTTTGGGAATTATACATTTTTCAAGTATCCGAGTGTAAAAAGTGTCATTGGGTCAATTAAATTATAATTGCGCATAAATATTTGTAGAGGTATGAGAAGTTTTTATGTAATAGGCATAATAAAATCAGACTTTATGACAAGACCAATAAGCGACACTAATCCAAGGCCAAAACAAAATATTTTGATGAATTATTAGGAAAATTATGATGCTCTAAAAATCTTATCAGAATAAATAAAAAATTAAATAATTAATATTCTTCAAAATTGAAAGCTCGTAGTCGCACCGAAATTTTAAAAAGAACTTTCAGTAGTTAATACAGTTGCCGGGAATAGTTCCCACTCATTTCCAATTTTTTTTTAAATTAGGAAAAATTATCTATTCTTTCAGAAAAAATATTTTCCCTAACAAAAATTGAAAACATTCTCTGCAGAAATCTGGGGAAAATTCTCGAAATTTTTTACAGAGTATATCCTTAAAGCGGGAAAATTTCCCACATATTTTAGAATTTTATTTTTCTCAATCTTGTATGCAAAATTTCAGAAGAAACAAGGAATATTACTTGAAAAAAATTTGTTGAATTTGAGATAAATTTATAATTTAGGGGAGAGTGGGGCAGGTTCGAAAACTTTTATTTCAAACAAAGTTTTTGCTTAGAAATTGAACAATTGTTAGTAGAATTGTTCACAAAATAATTAACTTTTCAACAAATAGTCGAATTTTCAAACAAAAAGTTAAATTTTCAACAACAAAATCAATTATCAACCAAACAGTTGAATTTTCATCAAAATGTTTGAAATTTAGAGAAGAAGATTAAACTTTAACCAAAACCCGTTTCACTTTCAACCGGATAATTGAATTTTCAACCTAAAAGGACGGATTTTTTATCCTACAAGATAAATGTTCAACAAATTTGTTAAATTTTCAACAAAATGATAAAATTTCTAACAAAATAGTAAATTTATTACGAACACAATTAAATTTAGAAAAATATAATTGAATTTTCAAATAAAATTATGAATCTTGAGAAAAAATGAGTTTCTGAAAAAGATATTCCACTTTTACCTAATTAGGTGAATATTCATTTGAAAAAATTAATTTTGCATTTCATTTTTTATTCAAAAAGATAAAACTTCTATCAAAGGAGATAAGTTTTAAACTCAAAAGAAAACTTTTCTATACAAGAGTAGAACATTCGAACAGGAAAAAATGTCAACTAAATTATTGTTGAATTTTCAAACCAAAAAGGAGAATCCTCTAGAAGACAGTTGAATTTTCAATATGAAAAGATGAAGTTTCCACTGAAAATTTTATTTTCAACCAAATAGATGGAATTTCTACGAAACTAACAGAATTTTCAACCCGGAAAGACGAGTTTTCAACGAAACAGTAGAATTTTCAAGCAAAAAAGTCGAAATTTCTACACAACAGTTGAATCAAGAAGAATATTTTTTTGTCGAAAAAGACGAATTTTTAACAAAAAAAGTAATTTTAAAGCAAACAGTTGAATTTCAAACTAAAAACGGTCAATTATGAAACAAAAATGAAATCGTTACATTTTCTGTTAGAAAAATTAATTTTACAAAGAAACGAATTTTCAACAAAATATTTAAATTTTCCAACAAAGAGATGAATCTTCAACTAATAAAATGAATTTCCAACAAAGTAATTCAATTTTAAACGAAGTAGTTGATTTCTCAAATGAAAGCGATCAATTTTCAGTCAAAAAATGGATCAGTCAAATTTTCAGTAAAAAAACTAACTTTCAACTAAAAACAAAACATGAATGATAACGCAATAAATTATCTTGAACCAAATAGTAGAATTTTGAACCAAAAGAGAATATACAAAGGATACGAAAGCTTTTATTGAAACCGAATTTTGGTTTCAAGGGCAAAAGGAGAGAATTTTTCTTGCTGAAAAGGAACCCAATGGGATATAATGCGCCGAGGTACATAATGAGGGTCTTTACGCGACGGTGCATTTACAAGCTTTGTTGTAAGAGCGGACAGTATCGTAAATGTACAACATTACGATACTCTACGCTGTCTCATAAAACGCGTGAATGCACCGGAGCCACATAAAATAATAAATTTCTTTAGGCGAACCAAAAATATGAGTTCCAATAGAGACTTTTTGTACGAAACTAATTTTCTGCCTCGACTCACTTCGAAGTTTTCACAAGATAATGAAATTTATCATGCACCACTTACGTTATTATACATATTTAATGATGTAACACTTGGAAAGATGTATTAATGAAACTAAAATTATAGAGATTAGTGATTTTGAAAGGAAAATAATAGACGTGAGAGAAATTGTAAGAGTTTTTAAGGTTATGTTTAAAACTTTTATCGACTGCAGATCTTTCTTTTTATGTCGCCATCTGTTGGAGATCAAGGAACTGAAAAGGAACCATAAAAAAGAGTTCTATTGGAGTCACATCACCGAACCCCTACACAGAAAAAACTGAGGGATCAGTAATGTTGCGGCTCAAGTGAAACTTGGGATCATTCAGAACTTAGGCTCTAAAGGAACTCTTATTAAGGGTTCCTTTTTAGTTTGTTTATATCCGATAGATGGCCATCGGCGGTTGCCAACGTTTTCAACTGCGCATGTGCCGAGAAGCGCGGGCCGATTTGAAATCAATAAATACTAAGAATAGACACACAGATAAATGTTGTCAAAAGTTTTTTATTCTTATTCAAAACGAATTAAATATAATTATAGAAATACCTAGCTTCTTGAAAAAATCTTATATTAACCTAATACTGCAAGTGTATGTTATATCATTTCGAATAGTCCCGCGCTTCTTGTGCATGCGCAGTGTAAAACTTCTGATTTGCAACATAACCTTAAAAACTGTCACATTTCATGTGCGATATCTTCCTTTCAAGAATTACTAATGTTTCTGATTTTAGTTTCTTCATTAAATTTTTTCCAGTACAGTATTATTTAATTCCAATTATAAAGCAAAATGTGCATCATTAACTTGTGCAATCTTTGAAGTGAGTCAAGGCAGAAGTCTGAAAAAGGCTCTATTAGAACCATTTGAATCCACACTTGGGTTCATTTAGAAACCATTTATCATTTTGGGTTCCTTTTCAGCAAGAGAGGTTCCTTTTTGTTGCAGCTCTCCTTTAGAACCAAAAATTGGTTCTAATAGAAACCCCAGTTTTTTCTGTGTAGTTGTCTCTGCGGAATTCTGAATTAAACGTATATTATAGTGAACTTTTCCATTGAAGAAAATTAACTTTCAACAAAACATAGTTGAACATTGTTCAACTGCTCATCTGCATGATTATTCATATTTTTGAATCCTAAGGAGCTGCAACAAGAAGGAACACCTCTCTCTCAAAAGGAAGCCAAAACGATGAATTGTTCCAAAGGAGCCTCCAGCTGGATCACCAAAGGAACCAACTTTTAATAGAGACTTTTTCGAAAGAACCTATCGTTCTCTCTACCCACTTTGACATTTGATCTGCTTAATAACACAACTTTTATGTCAAAGCCCACATGTGACTTGATATGAAGACTTGATGCTGACTTGATAAATATCATTTGCAAGTTATGTAGCAAACTTGCAAACAGAAAAGCGTATTCATATTCAAGAAACTTTTCGTCTTAAGTCATCATGTCTGTAAATCCCCAACTTACAAGCCCACTTTGCAAGCGGTTGTTTTGTGAATGCGCCTTCTCCAAAGGAACCCTTTTGGATCTCAACAGGTTTCTATTGGAGTTCAAGTTCTAAAAGATACCAACTTTTACCGAAGCCTCAACTTTATTGACCCCCCCCCCTTTTTCTGCATAAGATATGCTTACAGAAATCTCTCTACAATTTTGGATGAAGTGCATTCTATTTTTTTGCGGGGTTTTACATACATGTTTCCAAGGAGAGTGCGCGATTAAAGGTGAGCACAGAGACTCTGTATGTGGTAATCGACTGTTGCAGGATGTTTACGTAATTTCACCATTTTTTCGCATACATCTCAGCAGATCGGTGTTCGGATGAACACGCGAGGTACGGTTATAATACAAGATGGACATTCGTGCGCATTCGATATGCTGCCAAGTATGCGGCTCTGTGCATCGCACTCCTTGCGGTGGATGAATGTTCCTCTATGTGCGGTTGAATCACGACCGCGATTCAATGGGTTGGAGTAAGGGGGGGGGGGGGGGGGGGGTAGAAGAGAGGAAGGGACTTCTCCTTGCGGCGACACGGGGAGAATAGGCCCCTTAACACTATAGTCAGCCATATCGCGATCGGCCGATTCCTATGCAAAGTCATAATTTAACAAGGAAAGAAACAGGATCAAAGAAAGAGAAAGAATGAAAGAGAGAGAAAGAGAGAGAGAGAAACAGAGAGAGAGAGCCATTGCGATCTTGCAGCGGATAATTTATTCAAAACGTAATCGAAAGTAACGCTGGATAGGATATTCAACGCATCATTCCGAGATACAACCAATTAAGAATTTACATTATTACTTTCTGAATGATAATTTCATTATCTACTGATGAAGAGTGGAGTGATAAATGACATCTGCAAGTTTGATTAGGGAACTTCCATCAAAGGCCGACAAAATTTAAACCCAAAGACCGGACTATGTGACCCGGAAGGATTTTGGTATCCTAAAACCGAATCCGTTATCCAAATTTTTCCTATACGTCAGGTTTTTGAGATATCCTATCCTGAGGGTGCAAAAATGTCTATTTTTAGCTATATTTCAGGCAATATAAGACGATCAGCAATCTTCGTTTCTAAAAACTGCTAACGCCATCGTTTAGTACTCCTTTTGACCTTTCATTCACATTTTAAAGCATCTCAAGTCAATATTTTTCCTCCGAGATATCACACATTAACCATTTATGTTCCACAATGCATTGTGGAACAATGCAAGGCGAACAGAAACTGAATGGTTAATGTGTGATATCTCGGAGAAAAAAAATTGGTTCGAGATGATCAGAAATGGATATGAAAGATAAAAAGGAGTACTGAAAGATGGCTTTAGCAGTTTTTAGAGAAAAAAATTTCTGAACGTATTATATTGCCCCAAATATGGCTAAAGCTAGCCATTTTTGCACTTTCAGGTTGGGATACCTCAGAAACCTGACGCATAGCAAAAATTTGGATAACGGATTCGGTTTTAAGATACCAAAATTCTTCGGTGTCACATCGTCTGGTCGTTGGGTACAAAAATGATGTAATTTTTGTCGGCCTGTGTTACGTAAGGATGATTTTTGAAATTTTAGACTATCCACCCCCCTCTTTCACGGTTCCGTAAGATTTTTGTAACCCCCCCCCCCCCCCCCCCCCGTGCCCCTACTTACGTGAGACTCTTTACTTCTTACCTAATATATGAACAAAATATAAATTATTTTCACAGGATTGCCGTAGGTCAGGGAAGATCTGAAAATCAGGGAAAAAACAGGAAATATTGGTCAGGGAAAGTGAGGGATTAAAAAAAATGTAAAAGCTTAGGGAATTTCTATAGGAGACATTTTAAACAACTGTCAAATATAACAAATTTGAAATTGTTCAATTTTAAATTCAAATCGTTTTATTCCATTTACAATAGGTTCTATGTTGAAAATGTTAGAAGATTAGAATTCTGCTTTTTGAATGTTAATGATCAAGGAAAATGAAAAATTGGTCAGGCAAAAGTCAGGGATTTTTGAAAATGAAGTTTGCGACCACCCTCATATACTATTCTTGCTTGTAAATAATTTATTTTCCTTGTATTTCTACTTCTATTTCCTTTTTTCCGTTGTAGCTCCCCCCTGACGATTATATTTTTAGAAACAATTCGTATTATTTGATTAAAAATTCTTTCTATTTGAAAATGAAACTGTTTTGTCCAAAGTTCCTCTCTTTGTGTTGAAAATTTATATATTTGCGTAGAAAATTAACTTTTTCGTTGAAAATTCATATTCTCTTATTAAAACTCCAACTAAAAACTATTTCTTGGTTGAAAATTGGAGAATATTAATCTTTTTTGGTCAAAAATGCTACTGTTTGATATAAATATAACCTTCTTTGGATAAGGATTCAACTACTTTGTTTGAATATTCAATTACTTTGTTGAAGGTTGAACCACTTTCTTGAAAAACCCATTTTTTTGTTGAAGATATATTATTTAAGTTTGAAAACCTCATAGTTTCAGTCGGGTGTCTGTTCGTCTGTCCGTGGAGTGGATGTAGGGTAAGTGAGGAGGAATGAGGGGAGTGCAAGTAGGGGAATTAAGGGGAAATGAGGAGCGAAAAAGTGAGGTAAAGTTATTGGAAATGAGGGTAGGGAAAGTTAGGAGAAATGATGAGAAATAATGTGAGAGGAATTGGGGAAAATGAGGTGAGGGAAAGCTGAAAAGTAGGGAAAATAAGGTTAGGGTAAGTAGGGGTGTTGAGGGAAGGGGAAGTAGAGGAACTCAAGAGAAGAAATATTGAGAAGTAAGGGGTAATGGGACGAGGAAAATTAACCGGGAAAGAGGAAAAATAAGAAAAGGGGACGTAGGGAACTGAGGAGGAATATGAGTAGAGGAACTATGGGAGGTAAGAGTAAATCAGGCGGGGATAAGAAGACAAGTGAGAAAAAGTGCAGGTTAGAGACGTAAAGGGTAATTATGGAAATCAGGGTAGAGAAATTTCGAGAAGTGAGGAAAAATTATTGAAGGGAAGTGCATGTCAGTGAGGGAAAGTAGGAGAAATAATTAGAATTGAGGGTGAGTAAGGGTGGAGAACTGACGTTGGGGAAAGGGAAGTATGGGAAGAGGAGTATTATCTGTGAAAGGGAAGTATGGGAAGAGGAGTATCAGCTGTGGAAGCAAGAAAAAGGGGAAGTGAAGAGAAATGTGTGTAGGAAAACTAAGGGAAGTGAGGGTAAATGAGGCGGAGTAAGTAGGAGAGGCGAGAACAAGTGGAGATTAGAGAAATAATGAATAATTATGCAAATGAGGGTAGGAAAAGAACCGAAAATGAGGAAAAATTACGAAAGAGAAGTGGTGAAGTACGTGTCAATGAGGTAAAGAAGGAGAAATGATCAAAATTGAGGGCGAGTAGGGATAAAGAACTGATGGTTGGGGCCGGGAAGTATAAGAAGAGGAGTATTAGCTGTGAAAGGGAAGTATGGGAAGAGGAGTATCAGCTGTGGAAGCAAGGGGAAGGGAAAGTGAAGAGAAATGTGGGTAGGAAAACTAGGGAACGTGAGGGTAAATGAGGTGGGGGTAAGTAGGAGAGGCGAGAACAAGTGAAGGTTAGAGAAATAAAGGATAATTATGGAAATGAAGGTAGGGAAAGTACGGAAAATGAGAGAAAATTACGAGAGGAAAGTAGTGAAGTACGTGCCAGTGAGGGAAAAAAGGAACAATGATTAAAATTGAGCGCGAGTAGGGATAAAGAACTGATGGTTGGGGAAGGGAAGTATGGGAAGAGGAGTATTAGCTGTGGAAGCAAGGAGAAAGGGAAATAGAGAAGAAATGTGGGTCCGAAAACTAGGGGAGGTGAGAGTAAATAAGGTGGGGGTAAGTAGGAGAAGCAAGGACAAGTGAAGGTTAAAGAGTAAAGGATAATTATGGAAGTGAGAATAAGGAAAGTGCGGGAAGTAAAGGAAAATTACGGAAGGGAAGTAGGGGAAGTGAGTGTCAGTGAAGGAAAGAAGGGAAATGATTGCAACTGAGGGTGAGTAGGGGTGAAGAACTAAGAGTTGGGGAAGGAAAGTGTGGGAAGATGAGTATTAGCTGTGGAAGCAAGGAGAAGGGGAAGTAGTGAAGGAAGAAGTTACAGGAGAGGGCGAAGGGTGAAGTAAGGATAAAGGAATGTAGATAGAGTTGGGGAGGAAATGTATAGGAGGTGGAGGTTCAAACGACTTATTTGGTAGGTGCGCGGTGCCCACTTTGACTAATTTTATGGAATTGCCATGGATCTTAAAGGATCATGTGGGATTTTTATGCGATTTTGAAGATTTGAATCAATTTAAAAGATTATAACAGATTTCAGAGAATCTCAAAGAACTTGAAGAGAATTCCACATTTTTAAAGGATTTCCAGGGAGTTTTATCGTTTTTAGAGGTTTTCAAGAGATCCGGAAAGACTCCCACCGATGATAAAGATTTCAATGCATTTCAAAGGGGTTTCAAAGATTTCAGGGGATCTCGTGATATTTCGAAATATTTGACGGTATATTCAAAGGATTTTAACCGATTTTTGAAGCTTTTGTAGGATGTTCATGAACTTTAAAGGATTCTAAGGGATTATTATGGGATTCTCAAGATTTTAAGCAATTTTAAGAATTTCAACAGATTTCAGAGAATCTTAAAGAATTTTGAAGGATTTTCAATTTTTTTTAGGATATCGAGGTGGCTTAATCCTAAGATTTTTTAGCCCCCTCCCCACCAACAAGAAAAGCCTGACGTAAGAAATGCACAGTCCCTTGTTGAAAAAATGTTTCTTCTCTCTTATACCACAATAGGTTTCTTTGTGCCGAAAATTATATTTCATTATATCTGTATTCAACACAATAATTTTGTGTTCACCATTTGAAAATTAAGAGTTATGTTCAAAAATCTATATCTTAAGGTCATACTTTATCAGACTTACTGGATTGGTACAAATTAATTAAACCGATGTAACCGATACTAAACTGCTGACATGTGTAGAAAAAGTCCAAGGAAATTTCCGATATTTTCTTTTAATTCCAATTATCAATTTTAGCTGAATCGTTAAAAATTAATGATAAGAGAATGACATATTTCCTTTTCGAAGTTAGATAATGGACACTTATAAACGTACTTATATACGCTAGTGCAAAATATTATTTAAGAATGAAAACACAAACGTATTTAAGTATTTTTTTGCTGATAATCAGAATCACCTTATACAACGTTCGCGATTATATTGTCTAGTAAAAATAGACTTAACATAAGTGCACTATCATATAAACAATAATACAAAACCTAAATAAATAAAAACTTTGAAATATTCGAAAAAAAACTAAATTAAACTGTAATTAAATATGTTTAATTGGACTTTAATGTAATTATATCTCTGATTATTTCAATTAGAAAAATTTTAACAAGAGCCGAGGACAAAATGTTTAAATGAAGTGAATAATTGGATTTCTGTCAAACTTTGCCGTGGATTCACAGTGATATTGATTTGTTAAAAATAAATTATTAATGCTACGTTTCCAAGCATGGAAACGCGCCTGTGAAAAAGTAACATGCTATTTGTATTCTATGAAGCGAATACGAAAGAAATTACAATTTTTCGTATTTTTGTAAAAAATGCCGTCTGAGCTAATATATATTTATTTTATAATTTATGCGACTATAACTTGTAACACAAATTCAAGAAATTTGTGTTTTACACAATTGAAAGAAGATTCTGTTTGGCAATTGGAACCAACTGAAATAAAAAAAAATGTTCACGATACATGCTACATAATATATTCATTATATAAATAAAATATGAAATTAAAACTTTAATAGTTATTATATGATTGCAAATTTGATATAAAACGCAGATTAATTGGATTTTTTAATAAGTTCGAAATTCTTATTTTTAAAATATTTAATTTACTTTAAATATTATAAAATTTATCTCCGAAAAAAGGGGATTTCAAAAACGGGGAAATTTTGTGTTTAAAAAATTCCAGCATAATGAAAAATAATTACCACTGGATGCAACTAAAAGAGACGAATTTTTTAACAAAATAGTTGAATCTTCAACAAAAATGATGAATTTTCAACAAACAAGTTGATTTTTTTCACCCAAATAGAAGAATTTTCGAAACAAATGTTCAACTTATAAAGAATAAATTTTCAACCAAAAATAGGAATAGTAGAATTTTCAGATAAATAATTAATTTTTAAATGAATAGTTTCATTGTCTAACAAAATAGTCGATTTTTCACCTCAAAATATGAATTTTCAAAAAAAAAGTTTGTTCTACTAATCAGTTTAATTTTGTACCAAATTGTTGAATTTTCAACAAAAAAGGTGAATTCTCGAACTTGAATATTAATTTTCTACTGAAAAAGATAAAATTTTAAGCAAATAGTTACATTTTCAATGAAGAAGATAAACTTTCAACAAATGTGATGAATCTTCACAAAAGAAATATTTTCTTAGAAAGTAGTTTAATTTTAAACCAAACCATTTTAAACCAAAAAATTTATTTTCAATGATGGTTAACTTTTGAAAAAAATAGTTCAATTTTTAATCAAGAATATTATCTTGCTACCAAAAAAGACGAATTTTCAAGAAAATTTTGTAAAATTTTCAATCACACATATGAATTTTGAACAAATGTGATAAATCTTCAACAGAAAAAAACAACAAAACTCTTTAGAAAGTAGTTTAACTTTAAACCAAAAGTTTTTGATTTTTCAACTGTGAAAAAAAAATTTTAATGATGGTGGAATTTTCAAAAAAATAGTTCAGTTTTTATTTAAAAAGTATATTTTCCTAACAAAAAAGTAAAATTTTCAACCCAAATTATGAATTTTCCACAGAAAAATTCATAGTCAATAAAATAGTTTAATTTTGTACCAAATTGTTGAATTATCAACAGAAAAGGTGAATTCACAAACAAGAATATTAATTTTCTACCAAAAAAGAACAATTTTCAAGCAAATAGTTAAATTTTCAATCAAGGAGATAAAGTTTCAACAAATGTGATGAATCTTCACACAAAAAAGAAATTCTTAGAAAGATACTTCAATTTTAAACCAAAAAAACTTAAACCTAAAAATGAATTTTCAACGATAGTTATATTTTCAAATAAAACGTCTAATTTTTAACCAAGAATATTAATTTGCTACCAAAAGCGACTAATTTTCAAGAAAATTGTAAAATTTTCAATCACGAATATAGTTCATAATCAACTAGGGGTTTAATTATCAGCCAAAGATATTAATTTTTATTAAACAAAATTATTTTTCTACCCAAATAGACGAATTTTCAACAAAACATCAATCAAACTTGTAAAGAATATATTTCCAAACAAAAATTAAATAAATAAATTTTCAAATGAAACAAATTAATTTTCAACAACAAAAAAATCAATTTGCAACACAATCTCTAAATTCACAAATGGATATTTCATTTTGTATTCAAGAAGATGAATTTTCAACGACGTGGTTTATTTTTCAAACAAAAAAAATGAATTCTCAATGACCCCTTCAATAGTTAATATTTCAACCAAAATAGACAAGAAGATTCCGTTAAAAAAAATAATTTTTAACCAAGAAAAATTAATTTTCAACACAACCGTTGAAATATAAAATTAGTTATTTAGTTTTTAACCGAATAGACTAACAATTTAACTTTTTAACGAAATAAAACAGAATAGTTAAATTTTTAGTTAAGAACATTAATTTTCAACCAAGAATGAAACTGATTTTCAATAAAATAGTTCAATAATCTACCAAATCAATTTTTAACCAAAGATATGAATTCTTAACCAAGTAGTTAAACGTACCTCAAAGTAGTTGAATTTTTGACTAAAAAATATGGCTACAATAAAATAGTCGAATCTTCAACAATGTAATTAAATTTTCAACGAAAGAGTAAAATTTTTCCATAAAAGAAACAAATTCTGAGCCAAAAAGATAGCAGTTTGAATGAAAAAACATGAACTTCTAACCAAGAATTGTTGCATTTTCTTATTGGTTTCTATTAACTCAGTTCACATTTAACTGAAAAAAAACGAGAAAAAGGAGAAGTTTCTTGAAAAGAGGAAAAACAATAATTCGTTGAAAAACGGGAAAAGAGGACAATAGAGGAAAAATTGTGATGTCTAAAATATAAAAGTGATTTTAAAACTTATTAAGTAATTATTTAACTATACCGTTGCAGGGTCATCTTTTGCAACATTCGCATACTTTGTTAAGGCTTATCATCAGGAATCGTACTAAAAAATATTCTCACATGAAAAAAATATCTGAAGAATTCAATTAAAAGCATTTTTACGCTAGTAGCAAATAGTTTTAAGTAATCATTCATTTGACGGTTATATAAAATTAAGTTTAAATTTCGTCTTTAAAAACAGGAGCAGGATCAGCTTCGATGTCACATGACACCTTTGCTGACTCAAATTCTCTCATCAATTTCTTCCTACTGTTATTTGCAAGAATTTCATTCAATGGCATTTTAACAACTTTCCGCTTGTTCCCACTGACAAAAATTTTTTTCTAAGTACATTTCGCAATTTATATTCATATCCTCGTTAGTGTGTCGACAAAGGATGACGCGTCCTGGCCGTGCGTATATCATAGGATCTGACATTCACGAAGACGAGTTGCAATTGAAGCGACTTGGAAATCATTGAAGACGACGTGGCAGTACACCAACCTCTGGTTGGTCCATCGCAAAAACCAGCAGCACTCACATCTTCGTCGATCGTAAGACGAGATCGAAGAAAAAGACCATTCAGTCAGGAATGAAACATAAAGCTTTATTCCTCTTTTTTTTTATATTTCCCTTCACTGACAAGGGGAAACTACTAGGTCTCTCTGGAAGTATCCGACCTTGTGATGTACCAGAAGTAAGTGTTAATTCTGGTCAGTGGGGATGATATTTCCTTCTACGTCTTAAAATAGGTTTCCTATTAGAGGATACTTCAATTTGGGAAACTTTGGGAAAATTTGGGTATGAGACCGTGTTTCGCCAGAAATTGCTGAATGAGCTGCATTCTCTAATAAATGGTAAATACCTTCTTTTGAGAATAGTACAACTAGGAGGACCTTATGCACTTCATGAGGGTCCCAATGCACAACTTTCAGGTACGGTATTGCTTGCGAATTCTAAAACCATTGATTTCCGACCCAATCCAGAGTACGAGGTATCTCTGAGAAGTATCTGACCTTGTGATGTACCAGAGCAAGAGTAAATTCTAGTCAATGGGAATCATATTTTCTTCAAAGTACTCTACTTTAGAAGCTACAACCTTCTTCCAGAGATCCTCCAACTTTCGGAAGCACTCCTTAAAGTCACTTTTTGGAATAGCTAAGAGCTGCTTCGTTGCATTCTGTTTTATTTCATCTGCGTCTAAAAATAGTTTCCCTTTCAGAGTATACATCAATTTGGGAAACTTTGGGAAAATTTAAATATGAAGCTGTGTTTCGCCAGAAATTGCTGAATGAGCTGCATTATCTCCTAAATGGTAAATACCTGCTTTTGACAATAGCACAACTAGGTAGACCTCGTACGATGCATGGGGACCCAATGCACTACTTTTAGGCATGATATTGTTTGCGAATTCTAAAACCATTTGTTTTCGACTTACCTCTGTGTACGAGGTCTCTCTGGAAACTATCCGACCTTCTGGTGCACCGGGAATAATATTTGTTTCTAGTAAATGGTGATGATATCCACTTGAAAGTACTCTCATTTGGAAGCCACAACCTTCTTCCAGCGATACTTCAAATTTCAGAAGCATTACTTAAAGTCACTTTTCGGAATAGCTAACAGCTGCTTCGTCGAATTCTGTTTTATTTCCTCTAAATAGTATTCATTTTAAATGCATTTCAAGGGATTCGGAAAGATTCCAAGGCTTGATAAATATTTCACATTGTTTCCAAGGAATTTCAAAGATATAATGGGATATCGTAATCGTTCGAAATATTTCACGAGATTTTCAGGATTTCAGCCAATTTTCAAAGATTTCCATGGATTTTAAAAGGTTAGAGTCCTTTTTATGAGATTTTTGAGATTTCAATTAATCAGAACCTCATGTGGGTTGGCGAACTTGTGTAAAGCCGTGTTTCACCAGAAATTGCTGAATAAGCTGCGGTCTCCCCAAAATTTAAATGCCTATTTTTGACAATAGCACAATTAGGTATATAGAATCCATTGATTTAAATCTAGCTAACGCGCGCGAGTGAAATAGGCTTAAAAAATTATTTTCTGCAGTTTTAAAGTTTGCTTGAATTTCAATTTTTTTTCATTTCAGTTTAAATAAAAATTCGTATTTTTTCATTTGAAAATGAATTTTGTGAATAAAAATTCAACTATTCCAATTGAAGATTCGTTATTTCAGTTATAAAGTCGTCTCTTCAATTAAAGGTTTGACTATTTTTGAGAAAATTGACTTCTTTGAATTGAAAAATTAACTACTTGGGTATAAGTTGAACTACTTTATTATGAATTCTTTTCTCATTAAAGATTCATCTTTTGGGTTAGAAACTATTTTTCTTGGTTTGAAATTTCGTCTGTTTTGGTTAACAATGCAACTGTTTCGTTGAAATTTAACTTCTTCAGTTGAAAATTCAACATTTTGTTTGAAAATTCAAGCATATCGTTTGAAATTCGTCTTTTTCAGTAGAAAAATGATTTTTTTGGTTCAAAATTTGCCTTTTTGGTTCAAAATTTGTCTTTTTGGTTTTAAAATTCATCTTTTGTTTTACCATAATTTTTGTTGAAATATCAACTATTATATTATTTGTTGAGAATTAAATTTGTTTAGGTTAAAACTTCAACTATTTGGTTGAAAATTCGACTATTATATTGTCAATTCAATTATTTTGTTGAAAATTCAACTGTTTGGTTGAAAATTTATCTATATAGTTGCAACTTCATTTTTTTCGGTTGAAATATCAACTATTAAATTCTTCGTTGAGAATTAATTTTTCTGTTGAAAATTCAAGTTTTAGTGTTGAAAATTAAAGTATCTACTACAAATTGCGGCTTTTTGGGTAGAAAATTTAACTATATAGTTGAAAATGCAACTGTTTTTGGTGGAAGTTCAATCTTTTTTGTAGTAGCATGTGTTAATTCATCTTGAACAGGGTAGTATTAATAAAAATTGTGGTGGTTTTGCTAATTTTGTCCAGTATTAAGCCAAACTACCACACATTTTTTAATCTTTTTTGTTTGAAAGTTCAACAATTTGCTTAAAAATTCAACTACTCTATTGAAAATTCAACTGCCTTTGAAATTATTGAATTTATTGGTTGAAAATGCAACTTGTTTTGCTAAAGTTCAATATTTTTTGCAGTAACATGTGTTAACTTATCTCAACCAGAGTAGTATTAATAAAAATTGTGGTGGTTTTGCTGATTTTGTCCAGTATTACCACACATTTTTTAATCTTTTTTGTTTGAAAGTTCAACAATTTGGTTGAAAATTCAACTACTTTGTGGAAAATTGAACTGTTTCGTAAGAATTTCAATTGCTATTGCAAAAGTAATATTTCTTCCAGGATGAAGGAACAGGAGTGTTATTTGCCAAGTCGTATTGCCTCGACGGTCTGTCTTGCCACGGTCTAACGTACTGGAATGATTGGTACTGCCAAGTTGGTGGTACCTATATGCACTTAAATGACGGCAAGTCTGCTGGTAAGTGAGTACCTAGTACCTATCATTCCCCCTTCTGCCCTTCCTGTCTTCACCATCTTTGAACGAACCAACCCGGTCATTCCAACCGACCAAACTGGTTTCTCGTCTTTTCTGATCCACCGCTCGAAGAATTTGATAGATTTCTGCTTCGTCTCGATCTCTGGTGATCTCTCGACTGCCCAGCTTCATCAGATATAGCTTGGATCAGGTACAGTCAATTGGGTAAGGATGCACTTGAGAGTACATCCTTCATTTCATTTATAACTCTGAGTAATGGTCAAAATATCTTAGATACTCTTTTCTAGTTTGGGTTCTGAATCTTATTCACAAGGGGTTAAGAACTAGAAATTTTTGTTTATTTATATTATATTATCATTATTATTTTATTTATTTGAAAGAATTCCAAAAACTTTAAAAGAATGAAAGAGAATTGAAAATAATTCCAAATAATTCAAAAGACTTTGAAAGATCTCAAAAGAATGCGAAAGAATTCAATATAATTCAAGATTATTCACAAGAATTCAAAAGACTTTACAAGTATTCAGAAGACTTCACAAGAATTCAAGAAAATTCAAGAGACTTGGAAATAATTTAAGCAAAATTGAAAATATTCAACATAATTTGAGAGGATTGAATATAATTTAAGATAATTCAAAAGAATTCAAGAGAATTTAGAAGAATTTACGAAATCGAAAAAATTTAAGTGCAAATAATAATTTAAGCGAATTCAAAAGTATGAAACATAAATTGAAGGAATATAATTTGAAATAATTCAAAAGAATTCGAAAGAATTCAAGAGAATCAAACAGGATTCGAGAAAATTCAAGGGAATAAAAAATAATTTAAAAGGATGTGAAAGAATTCGAAAGAATTCAAGAGAATCGAAAATCACTTGAAATAATGTAAGAGGATTCAAAAGCATTTGAGATAATTGAAAAAATTAAAGAGAATTGAAAATAATTGGAGAGAATTCAGAAATATTCAACATAATTTGAAAGAATTTAATATAATTCAAGATATTTCGAAAGAATTGAAAAGAATTTATCAAAAGTAAACAAATTTGAGAGAAGTGAATTGAAAATAATTCAAAGGAATTCAAAAGTATTCAATATAATGCAGGGTAAAAAAAAGAAATAAAATTTCAAACACTATGAGTTTAAAGAAATCCTACAAAAAAATAGTCATTCAGGAAGTCATAACTTTTGATCTATTCTAGGAAGAGCATTGGCTCTTTAGCTTCAGAGAAAATGTAATCTACTCAAACTTATCATAAGAACATTTAAATGTATAAAACAGTAGGGTGTTTCAAATTTATACTTGCAAAAATTCGTCTTTACACTTTTGATGAATTTTCAAGAATTAAGTTCATCTTCAGCCAAGATAGATTAATTTTCTAAAATAAAAGATGAATTTTCAATCGAAAAAGACAAATTTTCAACAAAAGAGTTAAATTTAAAAAAACAAGATGACTAACATAATAGCTGAATTTTCAACCAAAAAGTTTAATTTTAATCATAAATATAATTTTTTGCAAAAAATAGAATATTTGAATTTTTAGTTGAAAAAATCGCGTTTCAACAAAAGAAAAACGAATTATCATCCAGTTCGATTCAACGAAAAAAGACAAATTTTAAACAAAATAGTCGAATCCTCAACCAAGAATAGATCAATTTCAAGAAAAGAACAATAGTTTTCTACTAAAATAGACAAATTTTCAATCTGTTTCATTCGAATAAAAAAGAAAATTTTCTACCCGAATAGACTAATTTTTCACAAAAATAGATGAATATTCAACCCAAGCGTTGAATTTTTCATTTTTAAAGGATACATTTTTAACCAAAAATGGAATAGTCAAATTTCCAGACAAAAAATTAGCTTTTAACAAAAAAAAAAGTCCAACAAGATTGCTGAATTTTGAAATGAATACATTGTTTAATTTTCAACCGAATAATTTTTTTTACGGAATAATTACATTTTCTATCAAATTTGATTCTTCAATATGAAAAGACGAATTTTTTACAATAGGTTTTAATTTTATCCCGAAAATATGAATTATCAGCAAAAAAATTAATTTACGACCAAATAGTTGAATTTTCAACTAAAATAATGATTTTCAAAGAAACATGTAATGGATAATATTCCAACTAAGAAGATGAATTTTCATATAAAAAAGATAAATTTTAAAAATAAACAGCTGAGTTCAATATAAGAAATGATTTTTTGAACCAAGAAGACTGATGTTCCACAAAAAAGCGAATTATCAACCAAATAGATGAAATTACAATTAAGTGCTTGAATTTTCATCCGAAAAAGATGAATTTTTAACCAAAAATTCCAGTTTTTAAATAAAAAGGATGAATATTCAATTAAAAATGAAATAGTTGAATTAACAGACAAACAATTGATTTTTAACATACAAAAATTCAACAAAATAGTTGAATTTCTTAATGAATAGCTTAATTTTGAACCAAGTAATTTATTTTTCTTGCAAAATAAGTGAATTTTCAAACAAAAATTTAATTTTGAAGAATCATTGAATTTTTAAGCAAATAGTTTGATTTTACACCAAATTGTTTAATTTTCCAGAAAAAAATCGAATTTTCTACAAAACAGCTATTAATTTTAACACGCAAATATGAATTTTCAACTAAAATGATGATTTTTCAACCAAAAAACGTTACCAATTATCAACAAAATTCACGATTTTAAATCAAGTACTTGAAGTTTCAACTAAAAAAGATGAATTTTCAACTGAATAGTTGAATTCTTAACCAAAAAATATAAATATTCAACCAGAAATGGAATATTTAAATTTTCAGTTGAAAAAATTAATTTTCAACCAAAAATAAAACGATGTTCTAATAAAATGGTTAAATGGTCAGTCAAAGAGACCAAAAAATGAATTTACAAGAAGAGAGTTCAACAGAGAAGCAAACATTTGAATTTTTAACAAAAAAATTGATTTTTCAAAAACGCATTATTAACAAAATACATGAATTTACAAACGAGTAATTGAATTTCCAACCAAAATTATGAATATTAAAAAAATGAATTTCCAAGAAAAGAGTTCAATATTAAACTAATATTTGAATCTTCAACCAAAAAAGTTGAATTTTTGAAAAAGTAGTTCAACTTTCAACAAAGTGGTTAAATTTTTCTACCAAAAAACATAACTTTTTAACGAAATAGTTGCATTTTCAGTCAAATGAACAAAATTTCAACCAAATATTTGAATTTTTAACCAAACAAGATGAATTAGGAAACAAAAGTAAAAGGGTAGAATCTTCAACAACAACAAAATTAACTTTTAACCAAGAATAGTTGGATTTTTATTGGGTAATATTAATTCAGCTTACATCTAAAAAAAAAATAAGAAAAAGCAAAAGTTTATTGAAAACAGGGGAAAAAAATTCTTCAAAAAAGGAAAAAACATCATCTTTCACAAAATTCACAAACTTTCCTAAAATTGATCATGCAACCATGCCACAAATTATCACAAGGGGGACGGATGAGTAAAAAATCCAAAAAAATTTAACGTCCAACAATCAATTCGATATGCAGAATTCCTAAAAAAAAAAATTCAACGATCAAATTCGGACAAACACCACAAAATGCTCCTATTGCAATGCCTAAGAAACAAAATTTCTTCATTTTTCTTTCCTCTTTTTTATTTTTGTCCAAAGAAACAAATTTTTTTATTTTGTTTTTTAGGAATTGCAATAGGAGCATTTTGTGGTGTTTGACCAAATTTGATCGTTGAATTCTTGTTGTTTTTTTTTCAGGAATTTTATATTTTAAAACAGCAGATGTCACTTTTCCATAAAATCGCGAATTTTGACTCGCCCACTTGGGCGCAAAAGGCGATTTCCGCGAGAACAAAGGAAGATGAAAGAAAGCCTAGAATCACTGTGCCAGGAGGAGCCCAGAGCGGAATGTCTTCTGCGACTATAGTTCAATTTACTTTTTTTATTTTCCTTCCCCTATCTCTCTTTCTTCCATTCATTTCACGCAGGCTACCTGTCTCTCTCAGTTTCTCCATCTCTCTGGAGAAGGTTCTGATCCATAATGGGGAAGGGTGCCTAGGGGGTCTGTCCACCCTTTGTATCGCTGAGCAATCACGACCTACCCCACGAGCTACACCCCATGTGAATATACATTCTCCCTCTCTCTCTCTTTTCTTCCCTTTTTTCAATTTTCTCCCTTCCTCTCTTTATTTTTTCTCTCCTTCTCTCTCTTCGTATGGACGTCATTTCGTGCTCTTGGGGTTGCAAATGCGTTCGCGATGACTGCCGCATTTCCCCAGAATGACTGATGAACTGCAACGGCCTTCCTTCTGCCTTATAGGCAGTGTACAGGACGTTTCAATTACATGTCCGGGCTCTCGAATCCCTCTTGTGGACTTTACACAAGATCCTCTCGCCGAATGAAAATAGATGCACAACAATCTCGCAGCAGATTCCTCTTAAAACAGGAGGAAAAATAGACAAGTCATGGACTTGACAGAAAATGTGCCTCGCTTGATGATGACTCCTCTCTTTTCAGACGAAATAGAGACTAAACATTGCTGTTTGCAAAAAAGGGGATCCATCATGACTGCAGCGACTCATTTTTATGTCAGTTCCAGACAGAGGGGCTTCTGCTTTTTGATGATTTCACATTTCAGGTTTCAGAGATTTCAGATTCTACCATTTTTATTAGCAGATAGTCCTGTTTTTGGGTTAATATATATAATATTGTTGGGAACAAAAAGACTTTTCAATTTTAAATACGGCGGTGAAGTACTATGGACGTATTCATTATGAGTGTGTTCATTTGTACTCATTTTATGACCATTTTCCTTTCTCATGAGAATCAAATAAATTTGCTTCCTCATAGAGGGAAGTTTTCCCTAACAAGAGAACAAAACTTATACGTTCAATATTTTTCAAGCTTATGTTTCTGTCTTTCCGAATATTTTATTTTCAGAAAACCAGAGGGCCACCAAAATATCAATTGATTTGTTCTGTTACAATGAAAAACTCATAACCCTATGGTAGTTTCATATTATAAATTAAAACCTCATATAAACAATGTAACTTTTCTTAAAACATTCTAAGTAGCTATTGATTAATCAATAATGGTCTTCGAAACTTCATCAGAAGATCATCCACGCGTCTCGAAGACGCAAACAATATTGCATCAAATGCAGTACTGTTATATTCCCAATATAAAGAAATTTTCTTATAAAAAGGAAACTAATTATGTTGAAAAATTTAAAAACGATATTAGTAGGTTATGGTAGATCATGAAAACTTCCTAATTTTGGGAATCGATGCGTCTCGAAGAAGAGAACAAATATATACATTATAGTGGTTTCCCCAATATTAAAAATGTTTTCCTTATATCAACAAGATGAACATTTTTTTCAATTTATAAATTGATATTGACAGATCATAAGAGCTTATAGGAGGTTCGTCAATAGGTCATTTGACGTGTCTCGAAGACGCAAATAAATATGTCAAATACAGTACTGTAGTACTTCCGACATAGACAAAGTTTGTCTCATATGAACAAATTACACCAATTTTTTTTGAACTTGATGAATCGGTACTGATCGATCATAAAAGGTTCACCAATATGCCGATCGATGCGTCTCAAGGACGCGAACAAATACTGTACATGTAATATTTTCGTGTTTTGAACATCAAAAAAGATTTCTTCATAAAAAAAAAATTAACCCTTTTTTTAACTTCATAAGTCGGTACTGGTTGCCCATAGAAGGTTTATCAATAGGTCAATCAATGCGTCTCAAGAACGCGAACAAATACTATACATGTAATAATGTCGTATTCTACATATAAAAAAAAAATTTTTCTTATATAAACAAAATGGAACTTTTTTTTAAATTCATAAATAGGTACTGGTGGGTCATGAAAGGTTTATCAAGGTTATTTAAATAAAGGTTAATTAATGCGTCTCAAGGAGGCGAACAAATACACTGAATATAATATTGTCGTATTTTGAACATCAAAAAAGTTTTTCTTATATAAACAGAATAAACAATTGTTTGAAATTTCATAAATCGGTACTGGTAAGTCATGAAAGTTTTAACAATAGGTCGATCGATGCGTTTCAGAGACGCGAACAAATACGCTAGATTTCGTATTGATGTAATATGGATATCAAAAAAGTTTTTCTTACATAAACAAAGGTAAAATTTTTCTTTTTTTTTCCATCAAAGTGACTGATTTTCAGTTAGTGGGAGTAAATGATTTCTCTGCTATAATAAAATAGTAAAATTATTTATAAACTAGAATTCCCAATAAAATTCCTATATTTTAATGAATGATCCAAATTAGCCATAAATGACTGATTAACACATTGAAAGTTGGGGATTAGAATGAAAATTACTGCTTCTCTGGACGTTACTGATTAGAGATATTCATCTTTATTAGCAAAAAATTAATCTTTTCTATTTAACATTAATCTTTCTCGTTAAAATCAACTGTTTATATTCAAAATGAGAATATTTTCAGGCTGAAATATCAATTATTCAATTTTTCAATGAACTACTTCCTTGAAAAATAGTCTTCCAAGGTAAATTATTCATCATTTTAGTTGAAAACTTATTGTGGTTGATAATTCAACTACTTTGTTGAAAATTTGTCGTTTTTTTTTGTTGAAAATTAATTTTTTTAATGGAAATTCATGTATTCCATTTTTGGCTGGGAATTAATCTTCTTCAGTCGAAAATTCAACTATTTGTTTGAAACTTCGTTCACTTTGTTAAAAATTCAGCTTTATTGGTAGAAGATACATTTTTTCGCAACAAAATAATTTTTTTGGTTGAATTCAATTTTTTTTTATTTTAAATTAAAATAAGTTTGGTCCAAATATAAACTTTTTTAATTCAACATTGGAATCTTTTTTAGTTGAAATATCAACTATTACATTTTTTGTTGAGAATTCATCTTTTTTTACTGAAAATTTTACAGTTGGTTGAACTGCTTTGTGAGAAATTCATTCTTTTTTTTAGGTTAAATATACAAGACTTTGCTTAAAAATTCTGCTCTTCCCTTGAAAATTGAATCAAACCAAAATTTAATTCATTTTTTATGGTTGAAAATTATTTTTTTTTTAATTGAAAATTTAAATATTCCTTTTTTTGGTTGAAAATTGATTTTTTCAGTTGCAAATTCAACTATTCGGTTAAAGAATAATCTTTTTTTTACGTTAAAAGTTCGTATTTTTTATAAAAAATTAACATTTTTGGCGGAATATTCATTTTTTTTCAAATTCAACTAGGGTAGGTTAAAATTGTAACTTCATTTGAAGAAGAATTTAAAATCCTCTGTTCGAATGAAAATCAATCTTTTTTAGTGAAAAATTCAACTGTTTAGTTTGAAATTTATTTTCAATTATTCTAGTTCTGGTTGAAAATGTATCCTTTATAAGTTGAAAATTTCATGTATTTTATTGACAATTCATCTTTTTGGGTCAAAAATTAATCTTGTTTGTTGAAAAGTCATATTTTTAGTGAGGATTCGACTATTTTGTAAAAAATTAAACTTTTGGGGTTGCATCCAACTGGTTGAAATTTTTTTTGTTAATAATTAATTTTTTTTAATGAAAATTGGACGATTTTATTTTTGATTGCAAATTGATCTTTTTCAGTTAAAAGTTCAACTATTCTAATTTTGTTTAAAACCTTATTTCCTATAGTTGGACATTTATGTATTTTGTTGAAAATTCGTCTTTTTGTAGATAATTGATCTTCTTTTGGTTGAAAATTCATCTTTTCGGGTAAAAAATTAATCTTGTTCTTTGAAAATTTATCTTTTTGGTTGTGGATTTAACTATTTTGTAAACAATTACACTTCTTGGATACATTTAACCGGTTGAAATTTTGGGTTTGAAAATTAAGTTTTAAAAAAAAAATCTGACGATTTCATTTTTAACTGAAAATTCATCTTTTTCAGTTGAAAATTCAACTATTTTGTTGAATATTTATTTTTTTTCAGTTCGACTTTATAGTTTGAAAGCTTAACTCTATGGTCGAAAATTGTTATTTTTTCGTAGAAAATTAATCCTCTTTTTTGAAAATTCATTCATTCGGTTCAGAATTCAACTATTTTGTTAAATTTTTTTTTCCTGTATTATACAGGTTGACATTTTTTTATTTTTGTTGAACAGTAATTTTGTTTTACTGAAAATTTAACTGTTCAAATTTTGGTTCAAAATTCATTTTCTTTAGTAGAAAATTCATGTATTTTATTGAAAATTAATCTTCTTTTCGTTGGAAATCCAACTATTTTGGCAGAAAATTAATGTATTCTATTGAAAATTGGTCTTTTCGGATAGAAAATTTACCTTGTTTGATTGAAAATTTATCTTTTTGGTTGAATTAAACTGGTTGAATATTTATCATTACTGCCATAATAGATATCTTTAAAAGCACAGTTGAATTTTCAACAAAATAATCAAACTTTCAACAAAGCAGTTGCATTTTAAATAGCTGAATTTTTAACCTAAACAGATGAACTTTCAACCAAAGAAAATAAGTTTTTAACCAAAACTGGTACAGTTGCATTTTCAGCTAAAAGATTACCTTCTAACAAAAATAAAAATAAATATTCAACCAGTTTAGTTCAACGAAAAAAGACGAATTCTAAACAGAATAGTTGAATCCTCAACCAAAAAGTAAAATTTTCTTTAAACAAGATTAATTTTCTACCTAAAAAGACCAATCTTCAATAGAATACATGAATTTTCTAACAAATATTTGAATCACGAACTTATGAAAGATACCTTTTCCACCAGAACAAGAATTTTCAACAAAATTGTAAAATTTTGAAGCCAGCAAAATTAATTATATAACAAACAGTGGCATTTTCAAACAAAAAATATTATTTCTGAACAAAAAATTTAATTTTCAGATAGTTTAATTTTTAACAGAGTACTTGATTTTTCTGTCAAAATAGTGGAATTTTCAACGAAGAGAAGATAATTTTCAACAAAATACATGAATTTTCTACTAAAGGAAATAATTTTTCAACCAAAATTGGAACCGTTAAATTTTCAGTTAAACCAAATTACTCTTCAACAAAAATAAAAAGATTTTTAAGCTGAATATTGCAGCAAAAAAAATGAACAAAATAATTGAATCCTCAACCAAATGGATGAATTTTCAAGAAAAAAGTTTAATTTTCTATCCAAAAATAACAATTTTTGACCACAGAGTTAAGCTTTCAAGCTGTAAAGTCGGCTTGAAAAAAAATAAATCTTCAACAAAATACATGAATTTTCTACTAAAGGAAATAATGTTTGGACCAAACTTGGAACTGTTAAATTTTCAGTCCAACCAAATTACTTTTTAACAAAAATAAAAACATTTTTTACCTGTATATTACAGCAAAAAAAATTATCAAAATGATTGAATCCTCAACCAAATGGATGAATTTTGAACAGAAAAAATTAATTTTCTATAAAAAAAAAAAAAACAATTTTCGACCACTGAGTTAAGCTTATACAAGCTATAAAGTCGAACTGAAAAAAAATAAATCTTCAACAAAATAGTTGAATTTTCAACTAAAAAAGATAAATTTTCAGTCAAAAATAGAATCGTCAAACTTTCAGTTTAAAAACTTAATTTTCGAACCAAAAATTTCAACCTGTTCAATATATCCAAGAAGTGTAATTATTTACAATGTAGTTTAGTCCACAACCAAAAACATAACTTTTCAACAAACAAGATCAACTTTTTACCCGAAAAGATTAATTTTCAACCAAAAGAACATCAATTTTCTACCAAAAGACAAATGTTCAACAAAATACATAAATTTCAAATATAGGAAACAAGTTTTCAACCAAAACTGGAATAATTGAATCTTCAGATTAAAAAATTCATTTTGAACCAAATAGTTTGATTTCATACCAAAATAGTTGAATTTTCAACCAAAAGAAGATCAATTTTCTACCAAAAGATGAATTTTCTATAAACACACGAATTTTCAACCAAAAAAGATCATTTTTAACCAAAGTTGGAATAGTTACATTTTCAGTTGGAAAAAAAAGAATACAGGCATTTTTTTGACAAAAAGTTGAATGTTTTACTGATAAATGATACATTTTCAACAGAAACTTGATTAATTAAATCTTCAGATTAAAAAATTCACTTGGAACAAAATAGTTGGATTTTCTACCATAAAAATTGAATTTTCCACAAAAAAATCAATTTTCAACCAAAAAAAAAAATCAATTTTCAAGAAAATAAATGAGTTTTCAACTAAAGGAAATAAGTTCTCAACCAATTCATTGGCAAAAATTATAACGAAATATATGAATCGTCTACCAAACTAAATAGTTGAATTTTCAACTAAAAAAGATTGATTTCCAATTAAACAGAGGAATTCCCAAACTCTTTCAAATCAAGTTAAAATTGTAACCTACCCTAGTGGAATTTAAAAATAGTGAATATTCTGCTAAGAAGTTTAATTTTCTACCAAAAAATACGAACTTTTAACGTAAAAAAAGATTAATCTTTAACCCAATTGTTGTATTTGCAACTGAAAAAATCAATTTTTAACCAAAAAAAGTAATAGTTAAATTTTCAATTAAAAAAATTAATTTTCAACCATGAAAAAATATTAAAAATTGTTTTATTTAATTTTTATGAAAAGAGCAGAATTTTTCAGCGAAGTCGTCAATCTTTAACTTAAAAAAAAAGAATGAATGAAAGCAGTTCAACGAAGTCCAACATTTTCAATAAAAAAAGATGAATTCTCAAGAAAATATGTAACAGTTGATATTTCAACTAAAAAAGATTTCAATATCAAATCAAAACAGTTTATATTTGGGCCAAACATATTTTAATTTAAAATAAAAAAAAATTGAATTCAACCAAAAAAATTAAATTTTTGCGACAAAATGTATCTTCTACCAATAAAACTGCATTTTTAACAAAATGAACGAAGTTTCAAACAAATAGTTGAATTTTCAACTGAAGAAGATTAATTTCCAACCAAACGTGGAATAAATAAATTTTCAGTGAAAAAAATTAATTTTCATCAACAGAAACAACGAGTTTTCAACCAAATCATCAATCACAGAAATAAGTTTTCAACTAAAATGATGAATTATTACCTTGAAAGACTATTTGTCAAGCAAGTGGTTCATCCAAAAATTGAATAGTAGATATTTCAGGGAAAGCACCTGACCGGAAATCAGAAGTTCTGTGGTTCGACTCCCAGCAGAGCGAAAGGAGATCTTTTTTTCAGCAAAAAATTAATCAAAATAATTTTCAATTCATAGCTCCATCTAGTCTGAAAAGGACATTAAAAATTGATGTTATTCTCTACTGATAATACAGATTCTTTAAAATATTTAAACACGAATAAGAAACTAATAAAAATAATTATCTACAAATATTTCCATCAAAATTTGAATTTTTTTCTCACGAAAGTGGAATAAATGATCAGAAGTGGAATTCTGTTTGACAGGAGCAAATAATGTCTCAACGGATAAAAGTGTCTTCGTTTTTCTTATCAAGGTAAAACTCGGAATGTAGCTGAAGTGGTTTTGCTGATTGGTTTATAGTCAGGTATAAATATCTGTCGAACTGTCGAAGCTCGTTACAGGCGAAATTCTATGATATCTAATTTTTAATTAATACATTCATTAATTGAGTGCAGTAGCTATCGACTGATCGCGTCTGCAAATTAAGGCAAACTGGACTCTAATCGAATAAGGATACAGATACGGTCGTCCTTCTATCATATCTCATAAATTTATCCTACTCGCAATCGAATTTCATTCGATAATTTTGGCGAAGACTCGATTCAATTGATTCACTGCTGGGATCTCATCTTAAATGTCAGTTAAAATTACCGGTTCGATGGGATCCTAATCGAATGTTTTCATACTGGCTACATTTCACCTCCGGCGATTGACGTTTTGCCAGGTTTCATGAAAATTACATTCCTGGTTGAAATATTCTGAAAGCCTCAGATCATTTCGACACTTTGAGAAATAAATTTAGTTCTTACATTCTTCAATTTATAGAATGTAATTTTAAGTGGATTTAACGGTAATTTATTAAAAATTTGTAGAATATGTAGGGGAGAGTGGGGAGTTGTGGGCCACGCTTTATGTTCAAGACATAACTTCTCTGAGCATCGATAAATTGTCAATGTATGAACTGGTATTTGTAGTAAACTTCTCAGTGTATCAACTGGAGACCACAATTAATAAAATTCGTTAATGCGCGAGAAATATTTAGGATGACGTAAATCTTATAAAAATCGATATTTGTGATTTGGATGGGGAGTTGTGGGCCATGACAAAAAATAAAAGAAAATGGCATATTCCAGTAGTTTATGTTTATTAAAGTTGCAGTAAATAAAAATTAATGATTTTAAAAAGATTGAAAAAAATTATTCTGATTCACAATGTATGGAAGTGTAATATCCGGTCCTCATGTTGGCACATTTCAAGTGCACAGCACGATCGCACATGTTGTAGTGAATTGTGTTGTTCCGATTCAAAATCTTTGGCATTGTGCCCTTGCAGATAATGCAAAAGTCTTTTCAGAACAAAAGAAAAGAAGTTTCACTTAAAAAATGGGAATACGCATTAAGAACGTTTGGCTCACGACTCCCCACTAATGGTGGACCACAACTCCCCACAGCCGACATTTACGAAATGACCAAATTGCCATACACACAATGAATGTTTTACCGAAATTGTTTGATTGAATTTAAAGCCAATTGTTCAAGGGATATTTTGCAATAACGTGCCTTTGGAATCTGCTGTAGAACGGGACTTCGAATATCAACCACTTGAGTTGTACACAAACTTTTATTTTGATTTCTTTAATCAACAATGTCAAAATACTAACTACGCGTGTTGAGACTATGAGTCGAGTTCACAAAGTGAGCTCACATAAAGAGAGTCTTTTGGCAGTGGTTAAAGCAGTCCTACCACCCACAACATGGCGGAGATTGAGGTGGCCCGCGACTCCCCACGGCCCACAACTCCCCACCGTCCCCTACAGGTTTTCGAGCATTTAAATTGCTGTTTTATTATTACAAAAGTCAAATAGATTAATGCAGGACCGTTTAAAACTTACGTCACAATCACAAATTTTGTGACGATGTTTCAATGATTTGATCACATATGGCAAATATAAATATGAATAATAAGTTTTTAAAATGCTTGGTAAAATTAAAATCAGTGATTTTATTTTACAAGTAAAGAATTCCTTTTTTTTCTCCTGTTTTTAAGAAAATTCACCTTCTCTACTTATACATTTTTGGTTCACTATTGACTATTCATCGCTTTTGGTCAAAAATTCAACATTTTTGGTGAATATTGAACTATTTTGTTGAAAATTCGTTCTTTCAGATGAAAATTAATTTTCTCAATTGAAAATTCAACTAATCCATTTTTGGCTAAAAACTGATCGTTTTTAATTTGAAATTAAACTCTCAAATTTTTAATTGAGAATTCATTTTTCATTTTTTTATTCATTTTTTTCATTTAATTTTTTATTCATTTTTCATTGAGAATTCCAATTTTTTTGTTGAAAATTCAACTTCTTTGTCGAAAGCTGAACTATTTTGTTAAAAATTCATTGGATTAGTTGAAGACTGAACTATTTCGTTGAGAATTCGTTTTTTTTTTTTTTTTGTCAAACGGAAAATTAATTTTCTTATTTGTTGCAAATTCATATTTATCGGTAAAAAATCAATCTTCTTGATTGAATATTCAACTGATTGGTTGAAGGTTGAACTAATTTGGTAAACATAATTTTTTAAATTGAAAATCCATCTCTTTAGTTGAAAATTAATTATTTTGTTCGAAAATTTTGTTTTAATGAAAATCATTTTTTTCAACAGCAAATTTAACAACTTAATTCTTGGTTGAAAGTTGATCGAATTTAGTTAAAAATGCAACTATTTTGCTCGACAATTAAACGTTTTTGTTGAAAATTTTATTATTTTTGTAGAAAATTCAAATATTTGGTTCGAAATTAATGTTTTGGTTAAAAATTAGATTGTTTTCTTGAGAATTTGTTTCTTTGGTTTAATAATTTCACAATTTTGTTACATTTTTTTCTATATTGACTGCAAAATCTTTCTTCATTGAAACTCATTCTTTGTTTTTTAGAAATTGTACCTTTTTTTTTGTTAGAAATGCAACTGTTTTTGATTTGAAAATAAGAATTTTTTTGGTCGAAATGTCAATTATTACATTTTTTGTTGCGAATTCATCTTTTTAGTGAAATTTGACTATTCTTTATTTTGAAATTTAAATCTTAAAATGTCAACTATTATATTTTTATGATGAATCATTCTCTTTTTATTTAAAATTTAACTACTTAGTTGAAAGTTGGATTTATTTGTTAAAAATTAATTTTGTTCTTGAAGATTCATCACTTGAGTTGACAATTAAACTGTTCTGTTGGAAATTTATCTATTTTGTTGAAGATTCAACTACTTTGTTGAAAATTTAATTAGTTTGCTAAAAATTTAATTTTTTTGTTAAAATTGTAATTATTTTGTTAAAAATCAACAATATTCAATTATTTTGTTAGCAATTTAATTATTTTGTTAGAAATTCAAATGTTTTTTATTGGAAATGAACTTTTGGGTTGAAAATTCAACAGTTTTCTAAAGAATTTTTCCTTTTTGTTTGAAAATTGAATTTGATTGATATTTGTTTCTCCCTTGACTGAAAACTCTTTTCTGGTTAAAAATTCACCTTTTTTAAAAAAAAATCGTCTTTCTGCTTTGAAAATTCATTTTTTCAAAAGAAGTTTTACCTTTTTTTTTGACAAAAATGCAACTGTTTGGTTAAAAATTATTATAGTCGAAGTTGAGGATTAAAACATTTTGTGAAAAATTCTTCTTTGGTTCAATTCAACTATATTTTGATTTAAAATATAAATATTTTTTGCTTGAAAAGGCAATTTTTGGTTGAAGATTTATCATTTTAGTTAAAAATTCGTTTTTTTTTTCATAGAAAATTAATTTTTTTTTACTAGAATATTTTGCGTTATTAAAATATCAACTATTACATTTTTCGTTAAAAATTCATCTCTTTGACGAAAACTGAACTATTTGGTTAAAACTTCGTTTTTTTGGTTAAAAAGTAATTTTATTAATTGAAAATGACCAATTCCATTTTCAGTTGACAATCAGTCTTTCTTAGTTGAAAATAAATCTTCTTGGTTGTAAATTCAACTTTTTGGTTGAGTTAAACTATCTTGTATTTAAAATAAAAATTTGTTTGGGCTTAAATATAAACTATTAAATTTTGTGTTGAGAAATTACATTTCTTCTGTGTGAATTTCGCTACTTGGTTGAACTACTTTATTGAAATTCATCTATTTGATTATAAATTCAACTATTTTATTGAAACATTTTTTGTTGTTGAAAATTACGTTTGTTAATTGAAAATGAAACCATTCAATTTTTTTTTCACAAATTTTTTTTTAGTTAAGAATTCAACTATTTCGTTGAGAATTTAACTATATTTTTCAAACATCGTTTGTTTTGGTTGAATTGCAGTGTTTTTTATTTTTAATTGAAATTTGCTTTGGTTAAAATAACAATTTTTTTATTTCAATTTTATATATTTTTGTTTTAAATATCAATTATTACATTTTTTGTTGACAATTCATCTTTTTGGGTTTAAAATGAAACTACTTAATTGAAATTTGAAATAATTTATTGGAAATTGATATATTTTGTTACAGATTCAACTATTTTGTTAAACATGTAATTATCTTGCTCAAAATTCAACTTTAGTCTTGAAAATGAACTTTTTGGTTGAGAATTCGACAGTTTTCTAGAGAATTTGCCCTTTTTGTTTGGAAATTGAATTCTGTTGACATTTTCTTTCTCTCTTGACTGAAAAATCTTCCCTGATGGAAAAATTAACTTCTTCGTTGAAAATGCATCTTTCTACTTTAAAAAATTCATTCTTTTTTTTAATCGTTTAAATATTTGGGTTGAGGAGTGAAAGGTTTTGTAAAAAGTTCGTCTTTGTTGGTTCAATTCAACTGTTTTTTTTATTAAGGATAGAGATATATACATTTTTGTTGCGAATTCATCTTTTTGGATAGATTGGACTTATTTGTTTAAAAAAATTTATAATAATAAAAAAATTATCTTTTAAAAAATTGTTTCTGGTGTTAAATATTGATCATTTTAGTTAAAAATTCAAGTAAATTGTTGGAAATTCCATTATTTTGTTGAAAATTCAACAGTTTTGTAGATCATTTGTCTTTTTGGATTGAAAATTCAACTTTCTTTAAATCATTTCGTCTTTTTGGCTTGAAAGTTGAATCTTTTTTGTTTAAAAATTCGCCCAATTGATTGAAAATACGACTATTTGGTTAAAAGTTCAACTATTTAGCAAAAAATTAAATTATTTCGTCAAAAACTCAACTATTTTATTAAAAAGTAATCTTTTTTGTTCGAAAATGTAACTAATTTTTTGAAAATTCGTCTTTTTTTTTGCAGAAATGTTATTGGTTCAAAATTTATTACTGTTTGTTGAAAATTCATTTTCTTTGCTTGAAAATGCAATTACATATTTGGTTGTAAATTTAAGTGTTTGGTTGATAATGATTGTCAAAAATTCAATTATTTGGTTTAAAATTAAACTATTTTGTAAAAAAAGTTAATTATTCTGTTAAGAATTCAGCTACATTATTGGAAAATAATCTTTTTTGTTCGAAAATTCAACTGCTTTCTTAAAATTTCGTCCACTTTGATTAAAGATTCATTTTTTAGTCGAAAAATTGTTGATTGAAAATTCATCATTGTTGGTTGAAAATTCAACTGCCTTCTAAAAAATGTGTCTTATCAGCTTGAAGATTAAACTATTCTGTTAGAAATACAACTTTCTGTGATTGAACTGAATTCTTTTTTGTTTGAAAATCTGACTCTTTGGTTGAAGATTTTCAAACTTTTTTGTCAACTGTTTCATTGAAAATTCGTCTCTTTTGAATAAGAGTTTAACTATTTGGTTGTGAATGAAACTGTTTGGTCTGAAAATATTTTGTTTATTTGTTGAAAATTCAACTATTTGGTTGAAAAATTCGACTTTTTATCTGGAAGACTTCCTTCAAAATGCTACTATTTTTTTGAAAATGCAATATTGAATTCAAAATGGTACCCATACATTAATTTCATTCAAAAGAATTTACTACCCTATTATTCCCCTATTTTCGTGAAAAGTCGCCCTAGGGTGGAAAAAGTATTCCAAAAAGCGTGACGCACTTTCTGAACAGCCCCAGCGCAATCTGAATCATTAAATTAAAATAATTTTCCATTCCCACAGGAATAATGTTCAAGCTTGCTATGAAATATTTCCTTGATTAATGTGCGCTCTAGTCTGTTATTTTTTACTAATTTGAAAAAAAATTCAATTAAAAGCCGAGAATTGTGAGAACTGAAAATTACAGTTAAGTATAAAGTGTGTAAGGACTTTGAGACACAATCGGAATATAGTTCCGCACGTAATATGGGTAACGTCTTATTTGTTCGGCAGGTTCATGACTTTCTCATTGCTCGACGCTTCATTAGCGGTTCTTTTCCCCCTTTTTCCCCCTTTTTCCCCCTTTTCCCCCTTTTTCCCCCAATGAAATTACACGCATGCATTAAACGCGAACCTTTTATCTGAGATCTAAATGGCCAAATGGCCGTCGATTAAAGCGACGCTCGATGGTTTTAGTCACCTGTACTTTTTTCCCTCGCCAACAAGGTATACTTGTTCAGAAACGCATTCAGACTTGAGCCGATACTACATGGACCGGAATGAAAGTCAATTTATTGTCACAAATGACTCGCAGATTATTTTCAAGAGTGTGTACATTTTTTTTAATAGGTGACTCGAACATTATCTCTCGTATTAAATTTACTCAGAATCAACCATTACAGTTCGTTATTGCTGTTCTTTATTATCGTTTATCACTCTTGCGGTAACTTTCAAGAAATTCGAGCGTTATTGCTCTCTGAGGAACATGGCAAGCAGTAAGGCACTAAGTAAAATGCAGTTTTATTCCGGGATGTAAGGGTATATTTTTAAATTTTATTTTTTCCTCGGAAAATGGATAGTTGAATTAAATTTCAATCTGCCTCTGATTCTTGCTTGAGAATATTAAATGAGAGAATAGATATAGATTATAAATTTAAATGAGTCAAAAGTGAGTGATTCGAAGTCAATTTTCACTGATTCGAATAATTCAGATTCGAAAATGAGGCAATTTGATTGAATGATGAAATCAAATATTTTAAATTGTCCTATCTTTTCAATTTTCATTTAAGAAGGTAAATTTTCAACCAAAAATGAAATAGTGAGGTTTTCAATAAACAAAATTAATTTTCAAAACCAACAGGAAAATGATTTTCAGTAAAATAACTCAAATGATGGATACTTAACCAAAAAATGAAGTTTTCACAAAGTGATTCAACTTTCAATCATGAAGATTAATTTTTAGCACAAAAGTTGAATTTAAAATTTAAAAAAATGATTTCTCTACAAAAATTATTTTCAAGTAAAACAGTTCAGTTTGAAACCAAAATAAAAAAATAATTTGAAAAAAGAATGCATTTTGAACAAAACAGTTAAAGTTTAAACCTTCAAAGACCAAAAAGTTCAATTTTTTAGAAGACTCGAATTTGCAACCAATATAAATGAATTCTGGAATCATGAAATTTCTACCAAAAACATGGATCATTTTCTACCAAATTGTTGAATTTTTAACAAGTCAAATGAATTTTTAACAAGTCAAATGAATTTTTAACAAAATAATTAAATTTTCAACAAAATAGTTAAATTTTCAATCAGATGAATTTTCAAATAGTTGAACTTTTAATGAAAAAAAGACTAATTCTATAAAAAAAATAAAAGTTGATATTTCAACTAAAAGCAGATTTTAATTTCAAATAAAAAACTGTGGAATTCTAACAAAAAGATAATTTTTGTGATTTCAACTAAAAAAGATTTCAATTTTAAACCGAGACAGTTAAATTTAGCCAAAAAGACGCATTTATAACAAAATAATTGAAAGCAAAAAAAGGAATTTTCGACTGAAGGATAGTTTCAAGGAAAGAAAGAATTTCACAACCAGGAAAGATTTTTCAGTCAAGAGAAAATTTTTTTTTCACTAAATTGTTAAATTTTCAAACCAAAAAAGTAAATTTTCTAGAAAACAGTTGAATTTTCAACCCAAAAATATGAACTTTCAACAAAAAAGTTCATTCACAACCATGCAGTTGAATTTTAAACTGAAAACAATAAATTTTCGAAAAAAATGGAATTGTTAAATTTTTACTTGAATTTTCAACTAAAATGACGAATCTTTAACAAAAAATTAATTTAAAAAAGAATATGTTCAATTTTTAATGAAGTACTTGAATTTTCAATCAAAGAAGATTAATTCTGGACGAAAAATATAATATTTGATATTTGAAGCGAATTAGATTTCAATTTTAAACCAAAAACAGTTGAATTCTACAATCGGAAGAATTTTCAACAAAATAATTGAATCCTTAAACAAAAGAGATTAATTTTTACCCAAAAGGCTCCATTTTTATCCAAAAAGGTAATGTTTCTAAAAGAAAAAATAATTTTAAAAGCAGAAAGACGAATTTCCAATAAAATAGTAAAATTTTCAAACAGGAAAGATTTTTCAGTCCAGAGAAAAACATTTCAACCAAATTGTTGAATTTTCAAACGAAAAAGGCGAATTCTCTGGAGACCAGTTGAATTTACAACTAAAAAATAAACTTTTGACCGCAAAGTGAATTTTCAACGAGAGAGTTTATTTTTAAAAAAATTTTACCATTTTAACAAAAATATGAGGTCCTCAAACTAAACAGATACATTTTTGACCAGAGTTGCATTTCTTATCAAAAAGGAAAAAAATTTTACCCAAAGAATTTTTTATAAACCAAAAACACGAATTTTCTACAAGAGAGTTGAGTTTTTAACCCGGAAATATGAATTTTTAACATACAAGTTTATCTTGCACCAAATAGATGTATTTCAAACTAAGAACGATCAATTTTCAATCAAAAATGAAATAGTTAAATTTGCAGTTAAAAATATTGATTTGGAAACAAAAATCCAGGAAAATGGATCAATTTTCATCCAAGTAGTTGGATTTTTAATCGAGAAGGTTAATTTTGCACCAAAAGATACGAATTTATGATGAAATACATCAATATTCAAACAAATTGTTCAATTTGTGAATAAAAACGATTACTTTTTAATCATTAATGGAATAGTTAAATAATCAGTTGAAAAAATTAATTTAAAAGGAAACGAATTTTCAGCAAAACAGTTCAATTTTTCATTAAAGCGATGGATATTCAACTAATATAATAAATTTAAAAAAAAAAGTATTCCAGCTTTCAACCAAGAAGTTGAATTTTCAACCAAAAGAGATGAATTCTCGATGAAAATTTTAATAGTTGAATTTTCAACTAAAAACGATCAATTTTCAGTAAAATATATATTAGTTAAATTCTCAGTCCAGAAAATTAATTTTCAACTAAAAAAAATCAAATTTTCATCAAAATAGTTGAATTTTTATCAGGAAGATTAATTTTGCACCAAAGAGACGAATTTACAATAAAATACATAAATTTACAAACCAAATTGTCGAATTTTCAAATAAAAACAATTAATTTTCAATCCTGAATGGAATAGTTAAATAATTAGTTGGAAAAATCAATTTGAAAAAAAAAAATTTTTTGGCAAGTTCAATTTTTCATTAAAGCGATGGCTATTCAACTAATATAATGAATTAAAAAAAAAGTAGTTCAGCTTTCAACCAAGAAGTTGAATTTTGAACCAAAAGAGATGAATTCTCGATGAAAACTTTAGTAGTTGAATTTTTAACTAAAAGCGATCAATTTTCAGTAAAATAGAGATTAGTTCAATTTTCATTCCAGAAAATTAATCTGCAACTAAAAGAAAAAATCAAATTTTCATCAAAATAGTTGCATTTTTATTCAAGAAGATTAATTTTGCACCAAAGAGACAAATTTACAATAAACTACATAAATTTCCAACCTAATTGTTGAATTTTCACATAAAAGCGTTTAATTTTTAATCAGGAATGGAATAGTTGAATAATTAGTTGAATAAATTAATTTAAAAGGAAACGATTCTTCAGCAGAACAGTTCAATGTTTCATTAAAGCGGTGGATATTCAACTAATAAAATGAATTTTCAAAAAAGTAGTTCAATTTTCAACCAAGATGTTGAATTTCGAACCATAAGAGATTAATTTTCAATGGAAAATTTAATAGTTGAATTTTCAACCAAAGCGATAAATTTTCAGTGAAACATAGGTTAATCAAATTTTCAGTCCAGAAAATTAATCTTCAACTAAAAAAAATAAATTTTCATCAAAATAGTTAAATCTTCAACCAAATAGTAGAATCTGTAAACAAATTAATAGGGGGAAGATTGGGAAGTCTTTATTTAGATATTTTGTAAAATAAAATCACTAATTTTGATTTTCTCAAGTGTTTTGAAAATTTGTCACAAAACTTGTCACCCTCACCCCATCCCTGGCAACGTGACATAATTTTTTAATAGCCCCTAACCTTAAGTTACTCACTACTGACCTTTTTACTCTATTTCAAGTTTTAAAATTATTTTTTAGCGTTTTTAAATCCAAAACTGCAATTATACCCTTGAAATCTTGAAAGTAATTTATCAGGAATTAAATTTTGTTCGAGGAAGTGGAAAACTCTTACCAAGATAAGTGAAGTACTGGTTTCGACATTGAGGTTTATCTATTTAATCCGAGGATCGAAATTTCGTAGCAAAACGAAGCCACTGGAGTGCCACGAAGATAGGGATTTTTCTAATCGGTTTTGTCGAGGAAAGGGAAAGATTAATTTGTTGAAAACAAGCTTTATCTTTGGCGGTATTGACTGAAGCGGGAGGGCCGTCTTCTCGGGTATCGAGTCGATAATGTCTTATCAAAATAATTACGTTATCGGAAATACGCGAGCTTTTACGAAAATTAGTTTAGAAGTAGGTAAAAATGTTTTCATTTTTGTTGCCAATTTCATTTTTAGGAGCTAGAAAAGGGGCATTTTTACCGAAATTTCGGTACAAATATCCGGATTCTTGCGGTAGAAGTAGACACTGCTTAAAAAAAAAGTTCCGGTAATGAAATGAGTATTTTTTCTGGATATCAAAGACCTCTGGGGTCAATGGCTTTGTTAGGAATCGTGAAAAGTTCGAAGCACTTTCGAGCCATTAACTCATATTAGTAGAATAACGAGCTAAATATAAATGAACAATTTTCCCTGGTGAAAAAAATGTTTACAAGAAAGTAAAACATTTATAGAACTTCAATTTTTTGTTAAAACATTAACTTTTGTAAAAAAAATGTACAAAGCTTGACAAAAAATTCTTGTATTTTCTTGTAGAAAAGTAAAAAAAAAAAGAACAATAAAGCATTAGCTTCTACAATTAAAAAATATTTTCAACTGTTTATTAATATTTTTTGTTTTGTTTTGAACTTCTACAAGGTTTCGCAAGAGAGTATATTCAAATATTGTTTGTATCTAAAATATTCCAATTTTGACCGATTTAATTTCAAAATTTGTAATTAAAGAGAAGATTTGTTTTAAATATTCAGCAATATTCTATTTTCTTTTCAAAATGAGCAATTGAAAATCAAATATTAAGAACTAAACAATTTTAAACTGAATTATTTGAAATAGGAAGCCTAGCGTTCAATTCAAAATTTGAACGTTACAACTGGAAAAGGTTTCAAAAAATGAAAAACTAAATTTAGATTTTGGCCAATTTTGAAGTTTTTAAAGAATTTTTAAAGGTTTTTGAGAGAAAAAAGTAAGTCTGCTTGGAGAGTTCAGAATGATTTTTTTCAAAAATTAATTTCAAGAGAATACTTAGAAAGATTAAAAAAATTTTTGATCAATGAATGAGAATTAAACAAATAATAATTTGGAAAATAATCGGGTCAGTTCAAGATATATTCAGAAGTTTTCAAAAGATTCCAAAATAATTTATATAAAAACATGAAAAGATTTCAAAACATTTGAAACACAATGCAGATTTTCTAAGATTTCGAACACAACATTTACAAACATTTTAGGCATTTTGAAAGGTTCCAAATGAATAAAAAATTTTTATTAAAATTCCTAGAAAAACTAACAATGATTTTTTCAAAATAAATTTTGAAATAATATTTAAAAAGATTTTCAAAAAAGCATCTGGGAGATTTTGTGGTAATTTTCTTAATTTTGCAAGAAGTTCAAAAAAATTCAGAAAAATTCGAGTTCCAAGATAATAGAATTATCATTAGATTCCTGGAAAACTTCAAAATGATTTTTTTAGAAAATAAATTTGGATGTATGAATTAATAATTCTAGGTTAGAATTGCAAAAAGTGATATAATTTTTAAAATTTATAAATTTTTTGATTCACACTTCAATGTATACCATAACAGCATATCGATTTTCATGTTTTTTAAGAATCTTCAAAGGTTTTAAGAAATTAAAAAAAAAAATCTTGAGTTTGCTTGCAAAATTCAAAATGATTCTTCATTTACAACAATTAATTTCAAGAGAATATATCAAAAGATTGAAAAAACAAACAAATTTTTTTAACTAAATGACAATGGAACAATTTTTAATTTGGAAAATAATCAAGTAAGTTTCAGATATATTTAGAAGTTTTGAAAAGATTCCAAAATAATTTAAAACGTGACAAGATTTCAAAACATTCAAAACAGAATGTGGATTTTTTAAAATATTGAAGACAAAATTTGTAAGCTTTTTAAGCATTTTGAAAGGTTTTAAATGAATAACAAATTTGTATTAAAATTCGTAGAAAAACTAACAATGCTTTTTTTTGAACAATATATTCCAAAAAAATAACCCAAAATATTCAAAAAAAGAATCTAGAAGATTTTAAGGTAATTTTTTCAATTTTGCAGGATTTTCAAACAAAAAAATTCAAGGAATATGTATTGTCATCAGAGAATAACAGGAATTTTTAAAGTCTTTTCAGACTAGATGGAATTGCTGAGGTTCAATCCCCTGCGGAGCAAAAGGGGAAGCTATTTTACCAGAAGAAAAATTAATTAAAATAATTTTTAATTCATATCTCCATCTAGTCTGAAAAGACGTTAAAAATTTCTGTTATTCTCTGATAATAATACAGATTCCTTGACAAATTTAACTTGTACCATCTAGCAAAATAGTGCCTGCATTTTCTGAAAAAAAGATTATTCTATCGATCTCTCTAGTAGCTTAAAGGGAAAGCACCCGACCGGCATTCGGAAGTTCTGAGGTTCGATTCCCAACGGAGCGAAAGGAGAAGATCTTTCTTCAGAAAGAAATTAATTAAAATAATATCAAAAAATTGTGAAAAAAAATCGAGTTCCAAGATGATAAAATTATCATTAGATTCCTAGAAAACTTTGAATTTTTTTAAAACAAATTTGGATCCATAAATTACTGCTTCTAGCTTAAAATTGTTAGAATGATATAATTTTGAATATTTTTAAATTTTTCGATTCACTCTTCCATGTATAGCATTATAGCATATAGATTTTTTAATTTTTTAAGAATCTTCAAAGGTTTAAAGATAATGAAAACAATATTCTCAAGTTTCCTTACAGAATTAAAAATGATATTTTATTTAAACAAATTAAGTTCAAGAGAATACTTAAAAAAGAGATTTATTAACAATGTTAAATAATAAATGACAATTGAACAGTTATTAATTTGGAAAATAATAGAGTAAGTTGAAGATATATTTTTAAGTTTTGAAAAGATTCAAAAATAATTTAATACGTGAAAAAATGTCAAGACACTTAAAACACAATGTCGATTTTTTAATATTTTGAATACAACATTTATGAGCTTTTTAAGCATTTCGTTAATTTTCAAATGAATGAAAAATTTGTATCAACATTCCTAGAAAAACTAAAAATTATGTTTTTCTGAAAAATATATTTTAAAAGAATATTTAAAAAGATTTCCAATATTTTCAAAAAAGAATCTGGAAGATTTTGAGGTAATTTTCCTAATTTTGCAGATTATTTAAAAAATTGTGGAAAAAATCGAATTCTAAGATAATAAAATTATTCTTAGATTCCTGGAAAACTTTGAAATGTTTTTTCAAAACAAATTTTGGATGTATAAATTAATTTTTCTAGCTTGAACTTACGCTAAATGACATAATTTTTGAAATTTTCAATCTTCAATGTGTAGCATTGAAAATGATAAGGTGAATTTATAATTTTTTAAATCTTTGAACTGTATAATGTATACAAATTTAAAATATTTCAGTTCAACGGCTTTTAATCAAAAAAATTTCAATTGGAAAGTGTTAAAATCTTCCATATTATACGCGTAGATTATTGAGCATATAAATAAACATTTTCTAACTTTAATTTTTTAAGTTTAAGGTTAAAAGTGAAAAGTTTTTATAGCTTCAAATGAAAAAAATGTTACCTTCAAGAGTTCGAATCTTTTAATTTCAATGACCGTGATCGATTCTTTCTTGCAGCTGTAAATTCTTCTGTTTGCACTTTTTGTAAGTTCTTTTATGAAATTGAAACTACAATAAAATACAAAAATGTACCAAAAAACAGTACAAAATTGGTCCCCAATAATAGAAAAAAGTTGTATTTCCCTGACATTTTGGTTCTAATTAATGGTATGTATTTGTAGATTCCTGTAAAAAAAGGTTTCAGTTTTTTGTACTTTTTTGTAAAAAATTTTCACCAGGTTTAATTTTAAAAATATCCGAATCTATTTTTGAAAAAATCGGGCGAGTTTTAGATTCACGTAGAAATATGTAAGACCAATCAATAGATCCAGTTACTACTCGAAAAAGAGATTTGATGCGAGCTCAATCGATAAACCGCAAGTCCTTGATTTTTCAATGACATGAGTGTCCAGCGAATTAAAATTCTCGATTTATCGTCTATCCGTTTGATAACAAGTTTTTACATTCGAATCTATAATTGTCATATTAAGGAGTCTATCTATTATTTAGCACATTTCATATCTCAATGTCTGACGCAGGGAATTAAATTTTAAGCTTAAAAGGAATTTGAGTTTTTAATAATACTGCAAAACTTCGTGCAAAATCAAATAAAAATTATAGGTCAAGTGCGAAAAACACATTAAGAGATACGATATTTTATACAATAAAAAATTTATAGTTAATGGGATTACTTCACTTGTCTTGATCGTAAACATGACGCATAATGTTATACCTGAAAATGATGTCTGCATGACGAGTTTATATCGAATCGTTAACTATTTAATTATTTATACTGTCAGTATATACCACATTACAGTTAGAAAACTTTCCTCTGTTCAAAATAAGTTGGAATTAGATAAATTCATATTATAATTTGAAAATATAAATTTTATTTATTCATTTGAACAAAAAAAAGAAGACTTCCTATCATAAAGTATGAATTTTCAACCCAAGAGGACAAATTTTCAACAAAACAGTTGAACTTTCGCGAAAAAATGCCTTTTCAACAAAATGGAAGAATTTTTAAACAAATAATTGAATGCTCTACCTATGAAGATGCATTTTCAACCAAACAGTTGCATTTATAACCGAAAAAGATAAAATTTTAAAACATGAAGATTAGATTTCTACCAAAATTGAAAAATTTTCAAGAAAATACATGAATTTTTAAACAAATAGTGAAATTTTCAACTAAAAAGGATGAAATTTCAACCAAAAATAGAAAAATTATATTTTCAGTTTACAAAAATTAAATTTCAATGAAAAAACAACGAAAAATGGAAATTTTCAACAAATAAGGATTTTTCAGTCAATAAAAAAAAAGTTCATCAAAATATTCTTGAGCTTTTGAAGCAAAAGACGAAGTTTCTGTAGAACAGTTGAATTTTCAACCAGGAAATATAAATTTAAGAAAAAGAGATCATTTTCAACCAAATAGTTGCATTTGTATCCAAAAAAGAGGACATTCCAAACCAAGAAAATTTGATTTCTAAAAAAAAAAAGAAGAATTTTCAAAAAAATGCATCAATTTTTAAACAAATAGTGAAATTTTCAACTGAAAAAGATGTTATTCCAACCAAAAATAGAAAAATTATATTTTGAGATCACAAAAATTAAATTTCAATGAAAAAACAACGGAAAAGGGAAATTTTCAACAAATAAGGATTTTTCAGTCAAGAAAAGAAAGTTCATCAAAATATTCTTGAGTTTTTAAAGCAAAAGTCGAAGTTCCTGTAGAACAGTTGAATTTTTAACCCAAAAAAAAATTTTTTTAAACAAACATTTTCAACCAAATAGTTGCATTTGTATCCAAAAAAAGAGGACATTTCAAACCAAGAAAATTTGATTTCTACAAAAAAAGAAAAATTTTCAATAAAATGCAGGAATTTTTAAACAAATAGTGAAATTTTCAACTGAAAAAGATGAAATTTCAACCAAAAAACGAAAAATTATATTTTGAGATCACAAAAATTAAATTTCAATGCAAAACAACAGTTGAATTTTCAACCGAAAAATATGAATTTTCAACAAAAAAGATGATTTCCAATCAAATAGTTGTATTTGTAACCAAGAAAGAGGAAATTTCAAACCAAGAAAATTAGATATCTACCAAAAAAGTCGAATTTTTAATTAAAAATGGAGAAGTTACATATATCTCTCAAGAAAGTATTTGAATTTTCAAACAAAGAGTTAAATTTTCAACCAACAAAATACATGGTTAACAAAGTAGTTGAACCTTGACCCAAGTAGTTAAATTTTCAATTAAAAATGATCAATTTTCAAACAAAACGATAAATTTTTAACTGGAATAGTCAAATTTTCGATTGAGAAATTTAATTTTCAACACCAAAATATGATTTTTTAACCAAGGAGTTCAACTTTCATCCTAATACATGAATTTTCAGTCAAAAAAGATCAATTCTCAACCAAAAATACAATATTTGATATTTCAACAAAATAAAAGTAAATTTT